>JAANSN010002699.1:0-22391 GCA_036850665.1 Dicranocentrus wangi
GTGGATTAATCGATCACTACTTCACCAATAATTACGCACTTACCAATTTTTGATGTGCAAACTTATTGTCATCACTGCAGAAAGAGCAAAAATTTCAGTTGATACACTGATCAAAAATTAAGTCGATTGTTTGTAACTCTGTCAGTCCGCACGCAATGTAAATACACAGTATGCCATTCAAAAAAGGAGATTGGCGGGATCTTGTGATGTATGTACTTAAGTATATGATATCTGTCTTATCTCAGTTTTTATATATGACCTCATTTTTCTTGACTGCCCATGTTTCACTTTGAGGATGTGAGTGTGTGTCTGCACTGCAGAATGTTATTCCCTTCTCTTCTCCCATTTCAACATTTGATTCATTGCTCGGCATTTCACTAAAAAAGGTTGATCCTGCTCATATTTACTATTACGTACGTACGTATTTGGTGAATGGTGGTTCACCCAGACACATGTTCCAACTGCAAATATACATACACTCAAACAAATACGTGTGCTACTTACCAGAGTATTATATTATGCACACTGCACATCAGCTTGCTCTGACTTTGATATGTTGCACAAGTTATAGGTGAAGTATCCAATTTACAATTACTCGCAACCATAATATATGGGCTACTCCGTATTTCATACGACACTTTTGGATGAGATTAGAAAATACAAAGGCTACAGTTTCCTTTGTCGTTGGGTGGTCCAGCCCAGGATGAATTCTTTCAACATGTTTTTCGAAAAGTTTCATGCCGAGGTGTTTTCCCATTCCATAAGGAATTTACTTAGAATCATCATCCTTCATCTTGTTTTGTTACATTATTGCGAAAAAATAAACCAGAAGCACCAGCATAGCAAGAGTGGAACGGAGGTACAGGAGCAACAACATGGAATTTGTATTTTTTCCCCTTTTTTTAGTTCTCATTCGCAACTCTCGTTACACTAATCTGCAACCATCTGCCTACCTAGTTCACTGCCCCATTTCAATCTGAATTCGTGAAACATGCCCTGGATGGCCAGTACGCTATAAATTAAGATATTATACCTAGCTAAACAGAGCTGTTTCGTGCCTGTTTCGTCATGCTGATACGGATTATGAAAAAACGAAGAAAATATACCACACTATTCGATTCCTGCTATATCCCTAACACCAGCTCTTACACATATTATTTAATTATGTTTATGTTATATCATAATGATTACGAGTATATGACGGATTTCTCATCACAACACAATGCTAGCGGGCAATAGCATTATACTCGCAGTGGACATATTGAGATTCTGTGTATAGGTAAGAGGGGAGCAAAGGTCAGTTCAACAAAATCTGTTGTGTTTTTCTCTGCTGCGTGTGTGGCGCGCTGTTGTGATCTCCTAACTACGTCTGCCAAGATTTTAGCACTGTATGATATGATGACATCAGCCTGCTCGGATCACCTTTCACTCTAGCAGGATCTCCATATAAAGTTGTCTGAATCATCAGCAGTATTTTGATATATATATGTATATTTATATATAGTATATATGTATATTTTTGTGTTCGGACCCTAGCTTAAGGTCCTGCCGTGATTGTAAGGTGATTCATCTCAATCCTTTTTTATGAAACAGATTTATCCTCATGCAAAATTTGACTTAAACGTTATAGTCCGACCGTGGTTTCCTCCTGTTGTGATCTAATGTAAGTTCAATCTAGTCCGGATATTATGTGAGCAAAGGGAATGAATGTCACATTACCCTTGCCCCAAAAGGGTATATTTTCCCACAAGAAGACCATGTTTCACCTTAAACAATATCCAGTTTCAGTCTCCAATTCCATTTTCCACACAAGAGCTCCTCAACATGATCTTTTGTTGACAAATAATATAATTTCTCGGAAGCGTAACCAAAGTTAGTAGGCATTCTGCTCATTCGCAATTTTTACGGCAGCAGCTGCGAGCAACATTTCATCATGATATCATGCACACCAGCCTCGATAAACACTTTTTTATTTCACTTTTCATCTTATTGGGGACAAAACCGAAACGACAAGCAAGCAAGAAACGAGGAGCGTAGTTAGCCAAGAGGTCCGTCCCAATCCCAATTCCTGTTCAGTTGATAACACTTTGAGAGAGACCGTGCTTTTGCTGATTTCTGGTCATCATTTATTACACACCTCACGAGGTATTCCAAAGTCGGAAAACCATCAGAAATTTAAAAAAAACGAGGCTATTTTTTGCAAGGAAACAACATGGACAAGTTTCGTAGATTGTGTTGCAGCGCTTTGCTTCTTACAGCAATTGCAAGTTTTGTCACAGCGACTCAAGTAGAATTCTACGAGTGCAGCACTCCAGGTAGTCCCTCCTCCAAATAATCCTGTGATTACAATTTTTCTTTCAAATATTCTTACAAAGCAGTGCATGCCAATTTTTTAAATTTCTTTTGTTTAAGCCAAGTACGAAATCCCAGTTAACAACTCATGTTCACCGCTGCCAGATTGGACTCGTGGGGAAATTTGCGGAATTAAAAAATCCAGTGAGCTCTGCATAACTCTGTTTTGGAACAGGGATTGCTCCCCTCTCTCACCACCACCTCATCAGAAGCACGTAATAACATTGGCACGTGGAGGGGGTATCCAGCTCCCGCCTGACCATGCCCCTCCAAAAAGTTTCCGATTGTGTTCCCATTCTGAAGAAAAGCCACCTTTGATGGATGAGGAGCAAACCAATGGGTCTATCCATTCGCTAAGTTAGTGCAACCAAAAGTGCAAGAAATATAGTAAAATGTAAAAAGATGCAAGAAATAGTTCATAAACTTTGAGTCTGATGGGATGTCTTTCAAAATGTGTGATTTTCAGAGCAATTTGCAAAGTACGGCAACGCTTGTGGGTGCACTGAAATCCCGATCCCTTCCGAGAATGCTGCGGATGCGGATGATGTTCCACCAGTTTCAACAATGACACGACGTAGCTGGTCCACCTGCGTTAAACTTCATTTGGAGGCGGATTGCAGTGGATTATATGACGTGGTTGACCTTCCCCGGTCCGACAAGTTACCTTACGGAATCTTATTTCCACTATTGCGGATTGTGAAGGCGATGGAACCCTGCAACGTCACTCGCTACTGCAAAAGGTGTCAATTGTCCCCACTTTCAATTACGATTGCCATTTATTATTTATTACACTTGACATGGAATTAACCAAAAGTAGATAATTATTTAAAAAATTAATAATTAATAGGTTGGAAGCAACAGTTGTCAAATATGAGGTTATTTCAAATCCCACAAAATATGAACTGGAAGCGGCCACGCAAACACTGGAAATGGGTTCCAAGACCACGTTCCGAAACCACGGGGTCGCATCCCTCAGCCAGGAGTACAGTGCCAAAAGAGTGATTGCAGAAATTGGCGAGGTTCAACTTGGAAAAGTCATTGCAACTAATATTCATCAAGTTGGAGAATCCACATTTGTCGCGACAGACATTCCCTCCTCCTTGTCATTCGCAAAGGATCAAATCAGGGAATTACTCTCAACCGCGTATAATTTCTCAAAGAATGCTGGTAATATTATAGAAGGGAAAAATGATCGAGTTTTTCCGAATAGAAAAGAAAAAGAGTTTTCTCTTGCGAAGCGGATTGAAATCCCTCCGTGTACAGAGTACTCCGTCAGCTCGTATGTCAAAATCTTGGAAAACCTGCCAATTGAGTATGCCGTGGAGGCGGAGGTGAGGGGCGTTCACCGGGGACGGAGGATGAGTGCCGAGGAGCTGAAGCGAGAACTGGGAAATAATGGGACACTGGTGGGGGTAAGGGTTGCTGCTGACGACAAGTTTGCTATTGTTGTAAAGGAAAGTGCGAAAATGAGGCTGAGCATGGGAGTCGAGTCTATAATGGATGGTAATGGTTCAGAAATTGAAGGATGCGAGAAGAGAATTGTCAGTGGAGGTGGTGGTTCTGTGACGACAACCACTGTACAATATTATCGTGTCTGTCATGCAATTTTGATTTTCCAAGCTATGCACTCTTTTTATTACCACGGTTAACTTAAACAATATGTGACAACATGAATCGTGATAATAGTTTTTTTTTCTTCAAATAGCTGATTCTCTTCTTACAGGCTGGTGCGTGGCGAGATAAAAATTATCTCGCAAGGAAGTACCCTAGGATAAACAAAAATATTATTATTAGGCACTCGCATATTCAATTTCTCTTATCTGCCCCACCTTATTGTCGCGTTTAATTGCTATAATTTTATTTGCTAGTTTAATTATACATCAACAGACAGTTTTCATGGAAACGCAGCAAGAAAAGGTTCAGGAAGAGGCTCAGTTCGATAAAGCCGACGACGATTAGTACAATTATTACATTACCGGTATATAGTTGCAGTTCCCGTGTCGTGTGAGAATTTCAGGGCTGAAGGTAGGAATAAAGAGAAATTTTAAATTACATGTCTGTAAAGCTCACAATAAATAGGGATATATTAAACATAATTACACGTAATTTAAATTCGCGATGCTAACACAATAAAGTAATGCAAATAAAGTCAATAAATAAATAAATCCTATAATTAAAACCAAACCATTCATTACCTCCATTCATATTCAAATCAAATAACTAACGTTCTTCGAATTCCCTAATAACACGGTACAAATCTCAAGTTGTGTCCTCCTAAACTCCACCTTGGTCTTGTATGCTCCATCAGACACTTTATATAAAATTACATATGGCTTGAAAAAGCAAACAAAACACCAAATCCATTCATCCATACTCCTTCAGCAGTATATTCAGAATCCAAGTTTCATTCGTTCCAAAATTAGAGTTTGTCAGATAAAAATTAAAAATAAAATGCTAAACCACAAATGCATTTCAGTTCTTCGAACTCAAGTTCAAATAACGAGATTCTGCTCCTCCCTCCCGTTTCGTTGGTCGGCCGGCCGTATCATCTTTGAGCAGAACCGGAGGAGCAGCATTATCAAATCCAAAGTCACTTTAGCCATAGTCGGGCTAAACTACGCTTTCCATGTTGGTCTGGCGTGCGCAACAACAAAGTCGTTGTCTCCTGAGTCCACGTTTACACTCGCCTATTGGCTAGGTGTTTACGGATGCATGTGGCTCTACGGCTGGAATTTGTACGGGAAAGGACCCGAAATTTGCTGGTTAATTAACCAAACGGTGGTTTTATCTCGAAAGTACCTCCAAAGTAAGTATGCATTTTAAAAACTGTAAGGCACCGGAACTTTTGATTTTGATAAAACGTATTAAAATAACTAGTCGAGAGTGCTTCTTGGTAGGCTCCAACTCCCTATTCCTCCAGTTGGCGCTGTGGTTCTGGTTTTTCGCTTTTGCCATGGCAACCATCCTCCTGCCGATGGTTTTCTTCATATTCCAGCCCTGCTCTCCGCTTTCCTTGTACTCTGCCTTGACTAAACCGTGCGATCCGAACAACATTCCGGTGGGAACTAAAGTCTTGTTTTATTTCATGGAGCTGTTGCTCAACTCGCCATTTTATTTCTACGGCTCATTGGCGTCCCTTTTCCCGCTAGCGACACTGCCCACATTGAAAGGACTTGCAAGCCGGATGATAGTTTTGAACAAAAATTTGAGGAATATTCGTTTTTTAACCGATGAGGAATGGTTTGCCCGCGGGTTGGTATATCGGGAGCTGCAACTCCTTTTTAAAATATTTAATGAATGTTACCAGCACGGTTTTATGCCGACAGCATTTGTGGCTTCCGCCATCGGCAGTCGGCAACATTAGCATTCTCTACTCGATAATCATGCTGGCTGATACAATGCCCGCCTCCTATGTGTCCTTTTATTTCCTTTTACTCCTGCTTTCAGTGGGATACACGGTTTTCATGATTGAGTTTGCTAGCAGATCCATTTCCAGCTCAAGGCGTGTTAAGCAGATGTGGAGTAATGGGCAGTATTACCCCAAGTGTAAAAAGTGGTTAGCTAGGTTTGCCAAGTCGTGCGGGCCCTTGGCCTTGTACACCTCCCCTTCTTTGATAATTTCGAGAAATCGGTTGCCCATTTTCCTGCGGTTTTGCCTCCAGAGAACAATCTTTTTTGTAGTAAACTCTAGAAGGTAAGAAGGTGAGTAGGTAAATAGATGCGCGCGTGATAACTAAAAAATCGTTTTGCAGGAAACTGCTGCATTGCACGAATTGCGTAGACGTAGTCCTGCAGTGAGTTGTCACCTTGCAGCTGAACGGAGATATATCGAATAAATTGGTCGACAGACTCGGGGTGTTATAAGGAGTGAGCGGCCTTTGCGAGGTAATAAATATATTTGGGAACACTTAAGCAATTGAGTTAGAGGTGTGGAGGGGCTACTAGGTCAACTTCACGAGGACGGTTTGAGACATTCGCAATGTGGGATTTACATCATCATCGTCGTGCGAGTCGTCCTGATTACCTAGGCTCATAATAAAACTTATAATACAGGTCATTTTTATTTTGATGTACAAAAAATAAATAAAACACGGCTGCCCAGGGCTCAATATCTTACGTTCAATAAAGTGGGGTAAAAATATTTTTCATTTAAGTTTCGACAATTTATTTGCATATATTTTAACATTATTTACACATGAAGATTTTCATGTGCATCTTGCATCACACAGAAGACACAATTGATTGTGTGTGGATTGTCTTATACCTCATATGTGGAAATTTTCAATTACACAACCCCATTACTCATAAATTTCATTCAACACATCAATCAAACAACTATCACTGTTGATCACATAAATATTCAATAACATCATCATCAAGTATTAATCCATTATGCCTACTTCCCACTAGTATCTTTCACTTACAATTATAAGCTCGCTCGCTGCAACGTCACTCACTACTGCAAAAGGTGTCAATGCCAAGTAGCTCCATTTCCTCTATTTATTATTACACTTGGCATGAGTTTAACTAAAAGCAGAGAATAAATAAATAAAATGATTAATTAATAGGTTGGAAGTTGGAAGCACAATAGGCAAGTATGAGGTCATTTCAAATCCCACAAAATATCAACTGGAAACGGCCACTCAAGCCAAACACTGGAAATGGGTTCCAGAATGCCGTTTAGAAATAAGGGGAATGCGTCCCTGAGCCAGGAGTACAGTGCCAAAAGGGCGATTACTGAAGTTAGTGAGGTTCAAGTGGGAAAAACCATTTCCAGTAGTATGCATCAAGTTATAGAATCCACATTTGTCACGACGGACATTCCCTCCTCCATGTCATTCGCAAAGGATAAAATCAGGGAATTGCTTTCAACGTCGTATAATTATTCGAAGAATGATACTAAAGGGAAAAATAATGGTGATCGAGTTTGGAATAGAAAACAAAGAGAGTTTTCCATTGTCAAGAAGCGGATTGAAATCCCTCCGTGTACAGAAAACTCCGTCAGTTCGTATGTCAAAGTCTTGGAAAACATGGCAATTGAGTATTCCGTGGAGGCGGAGGTGAGGGGTGTTCACCGGGGACGGAGCATGAGTGCCGAGGAACTGATGCGAGAGCCGGTAAATATTGTCAAGTCTGAAAGTGCGAGTCTGGAGGACATTTACGGTACATGCAGCGTAATTATGATAGCTTTATGCCATGCACCCCTGTTACTGATTAATGCTGTTGTTGCCGACTTACGATTAGTCCTCCTTGAAGCTCCCCTTTCCAAACTCACTGGTCACTGCGCAGGCTCTCAGCACTGAAGAAAGTGCAAGTGTACTGGCCCAAGTCAGCGTCGTAGCAGCTATGCAATTAATTAACTAATCGTAAGTAGGTATGTTGGATTAGCGCTGAAAATGACGCATGCACACACTAGGTATTTTCCTTCGATGCCTCTATTGGGCATAACAGTTTAGTACTTTATTTTGAAAACACCGTATCAATACTTCGTTGATATTATCGTCACACAAACTGATCAAAACTTAAATGTTCAAAAATATTAATTAGAGAACTGGATGGGATCATTCTATACAATACACCATTAGGTAGGAGCACATTTTGCTCCACGGAAAGTTCACACTCGAATGAATATTGTTCCTATCTAAAATACCTTGTTGACATGCTGCTCTTAATGACAGAGCACATTCTAACTTTTTTACCTGTATTTCATATGCGTTCACATTCCCTGTGGACCAAACTCCTAACTAGCTGGGGTCGAGTCCTTCAGCTCAAGTCTTCATACCTGCGCCACATCTCTCTATGCCCATTTCCTAAATGGCCCAACCGTTCCTTATAATATGACGACCACGCCTCGGCAGCAACCTCCGTAATAAGCCAGTCATCGAATTTGAAACAGTCAGTTTTACGGCGGGAACCAAAATTAAAATCTCAGTTTAAAATGGGATCGGTGTTTGACTAGTAAATTTCGAAGAAAAAAAGAAACCAATACTAATTAATTTTCGAACGTATTAACGAAATTTAATACACAAACATAATCTTTCTTCCTGAATCCAAATACGCATTAGAACATACTAATTGTCATTTAACTGTGCTATAGTTAGTTAATTGTTCACTTAATTAATTTTCGAATTTATTAACCGAACCCATTCGAAATTGAGATTTTAATTCGAATTTTGGTTCCCGCCGGAAAACTGACGGTTTCAAATTCGATGACTGGCTTATTGCGGAGGTTGCTGCCGAGGCGTGGTGACGACACTGGTGGTAATGGTAACGGTTCCTGACGACAAGTTTACTATTCTTGTAAAGGAAAATGCAAAAATGAGGATGAGCATGGGAATCGAGTCTGGAATGGATGGGAAAGGTTCAGAGCTTGAGGGATGCGAGAAGCGAAGAATTAGTTGAGGTGGTTCTGTGACGGCCATTGCATTTGATAATAGTTGTTTTTCTTCAAATAGGATAAACAAAATTATTATAAGACTCTCGTATTTTCAATTTCCCTTATCGGCCCCACCCTACCTTGCCACTTTTAGTTGCTATAATTTCATTTGTCAGTTTTAAACAACGGATTTTCATGGAAATGTAGCAAGACAATTAAAGACAGGAAAACGTTCGGTTCGGGAAAACCGACGATTATTAATACAATTATTACAATACTGGAAAATGGTTCCGCTTCCCTTGTGAAAATTTCCGAGCTGCAGCTAGGAGTAAGGAGAAATTTTTAATTACATGTCTGTAAATGTCAATTTAAATATATATTAAACATATTATTAGGTACACGTAATTTGTATGCGCGATGCTTATACAGTAAAGAAATCCAAATGAGGTCTGTAGATAAATACTATAATTAAACCAAACCATGCATATTCCACGTCCGTCAAACAAATCAACTTGCGTCCTTCGAATTCCCTAATAATACGGTGCAAATCTCAAGTGTCCACCTAAACTCCACCTTGGCCGTGTATGCTCCATCGCATCAGACACTTTATATAACATTGGAAAAAGTAATTAACAAAACACTAAATCTATTCATGCGCACTCTTTCACAAGTACATATATATTGTTCAGAATCCAAGTTTCATTCGTTCCAAAATTAGAGGAAAATTAGGGAAAAAATGCTAAACCACAAATGCATTTCAGTTCTTCGAGCCCAAGTTCTAATAACGAGATTCTGTTCTTCCCTCCCGTTTCACTGGTCGGCCGGTGGCCGTTTCATCTTTGAGCAAAGCCCGAGGAGCACTATAATAAAATCCAAAATCACATTAGCCATGGTCGGACTAAACTACGCCTTCCATGTAGGTCTGGCGTGTGCAACAACAACAACGTCGTTTTCTCCAGAATCCGCGTTTACACTCGCCTATTGGCTAGGTATTTCCGGATGCACATGGCTCTACGGCTGGAACTTGTACGGGAAAGGACGCGAAATTTGCTGGTTAATTAATCAAACGGTGGTATTATCTCAAAAGTATCTACAATGTAAGCACATTCATTTTAAAAACTAAAAATCTGGGAATTCTGCAATTTTTCAAAAGTGTAATGTCGAGTGCTTCCTGGTAGGTTCTAGCTACCAGTTCCTCCATTTGGTGCTGGCGTTCTGGTGTTTTGCCCTTCTCATGGCAACCATCCTCCTGCCGGTGGTTTTCTATCTATTCCAGCCCTGCTCTCCCCTCTCCTTGTACCCTGCTTTGGTGGCTAAACCGTGCGATCCGAACAACATTCCCATGGGAACCAAAGTCTTGTTTTATTTCCTGGAGCTGATGTTAAATTCGCCATTTTATTTCTACAGCTCACTGGCTTCACTAATCCCGCTAGCGATACTGCCCACGTTGAACGGACTTGCAAGCAGGATGCAAGTTTTGAACAAAGATTTGAGGAATATTCGTTTTTTGACCGATGAGGAATGGCTTGGTCGAGGCTTGATGTATCGGGAGCTGCAACTCCTCTTCAAAATCTTTAACGAATGCTACCAAGACGGTTTTGTGTCGATAGCATTTGTGGCCTCCGCCATCGGCAACATTAGCGTTCTCTACTCGATCATCATGCTGGTTGACAGAGTGCCCGCATCCTATTTGTCCTTTTATTTAATTTTGCTGCTGCTTTCAGTAGGATACAGCGCTTGCATGATTGAATTTGCTAGCAGGCCGAATTCCAGCTCGAGGCGGGTTAAGCGGATGTGGAGTAATGGGCAGTATTATTATTACCATTACCCCAAGAAGTGTAAGTGGTTAGCTAGGTTTGCCAAGTCGTGTAGCCCCCTGGCCTTGTACACCTCTCCTTTTTTGATGATTGCTAGGAGCCGGTTTCCCATTTTCCTGCGGTTTTGTCTGCAGAGAACACTCTTCTTTGTTGTTAACTCTAGAAAGCAGGGTGTGTGAGTAGATACCCATGTCAAACAAAATCCATTGTCAATTGTGTAAAAATATGAATTACCATAATAGTTCTTCAATTGGCTGATCCTCGTACATCTGGCGGTGGGATAAAAATATCTCACAAGAACACGAGGAAAAACAAAATTATTTGGCCTCGCCTTCCCGTTTCAATTATTTTGATTGTCGGCCCCAACTAATTGTCGGGTTTGGTTGATTTCAACTTTCATTTGTTAGTTAAAATTTAACTGTTAAATACCAAGTTTTCATGGAAATGCAGCAAGACAATAGGCCCAGGAAAAGGTTCGGTTCGGCAAAACCAACAATTAGTTCGATTGTTACACGTTACTGGAAAATAGTTCTAGTTCCCGTGTGACAATTTCAGAGCTGCAGGTAGGAGTAAAGAGAAACTTTTAATTACATGTCTGTAAATGTCAATCTAAATATATATTAAACATATGATTAGGTACACGTAATTTGTATGCGCGATGCTTCTACAGTAAAGAAATGCAAATGAGGTCTGTAGATAAACACTATAATTAAACCAAACCATGGCATATTCCGCCACGTCCGTCAAACAAATCAACTTGCGTCCTTCGAATTCCCTAATAACACGGTGCAAATCTCAAGTTTCCACCCAAACTCCACCTTGGTCGTGTATGCTCCATCAGACTCTTTATTACTTAAAATTACATATTGGAAAAAACAAACATAGAAAACGAAATCCATTTGTTCATATTCGTTCACAAGTATACTCAGTCAGAATCCAAGTTTCATTCGTTCCAAAGCTAGAGTTAAAGACAGGAAAATTGGAAGAAAAAATATGCTAAACTACAAATGCGTTTCAGTACTTCGAACTCAAGTCCAGATTACGAGAGTCTGCTCCTCGCTCCCGTTTCACTGGTCGGCCGGCCGTTTCCTCTTTGAGCAGAGGCGGAGGAGCAGCACTATAAAATCCCAACTCACATTAGCCATAGTCGGGCTAAACTACGCTTTCCATGTTGGTCTGGCGTGTACAACAAAAACGAAGTTTTCGCCTGAATCCGCGTTTACACTCGCATATTGGCTAAGTATTTATGGGTGCGTGTGGCTCTTTGGCTGGAATTTGTACAGCAAGGGAGTCGAAATTTGCTGGCTAATTAATCAAACGGTGGTTTTATCTCGAAAATATCTCGGAGGTATGCATACATTTTAAAAAGGTAATAGGTAAAAAATTTTGCATCTTTTCAAAAGTGTAATAAAATAGTAACTGGTCGAGTGCTTCTTTCTGGTTAGGTTCTAGATCCAACCTTGTCTACTTGGCGCTGGGCTTCTGGTTTATTGCTATTCCCATCACAACCATCTTGCTGCCTGTGGTTTTCTTTCTATTCCAACCCTGCTCTCCGCTCTCCTTGTACTCTGCTTTTACTACTAAGCCGTGCAATCCGAACAACATTCCCGTTGGAACTAAAGTCTTGTTTTATTTCATGGAGCTGTTACTAAACTCGCCATTTTATTTCTACGGCTTGCTGGCCTCACTAGTGCCGCTAGCGGTACTGCCCACATTGAACGGACTTGCAAGCAGGATGCAAGATTTGAACAGAGGAGATTGGAGGAATTTTTGTTTGACCGATGAGGAATGGCTTGGCAAGGTATTGCTGATGTATCGGGAGTTGCAACTGCTCTTTAAAATGTTTAATGAATGTTATCAGGATGGAGTTGTGCCAATAACGTTTGTGGCCACTGCCGCGGGAAACATTAGCGCTCTCTACTCGCTAATCATGCTTGTTGATAGAGTGCCAACATCTTATTTGTCATTTTATGCCCTTGTACTCGTGCTTTCAGTGGGATACAACGTTTTCATGATTGAATTTGCTAGCAGACCCATCTCCACCTCGAAGAGTGTTAAGCGGATGTGGAGTAATGGGCAGTATTATTACCAGTGCCCAAAACGTAAGTGGTTAGCAAGGTTTGCCAAGTCGTGCAACCCCCTGGCCTTCTACACCTCTCCTTCTTTGATCATTGCAAGGGACAGGTTGCCCATTTTTTTGCGGTTTTGTCTGCAGAGAACCCTCTTTTTTGTTGTCAACTCTAGAAGGTAGGGTCCGTGGGTAGATGGCCGCGTTATAACTAATTTAGTTATAATAGGTCAACTTCATGAGGACGGTTGTACACATTCACAATATGGGATTGACATCATCGTTCGAGTGGAGCCAAAATGTTGTCCTGATTTACAAAATTTGCTTACATCAATTCCCACGTGCCACTTTGCTAACATTACCTGCTCAACTAGGAACACACAACTTTGCCAGATTGGAAACGGTTTGATTTAAGACTCAAAAACTTCCGTTATGCTAGAAACAAAATTTATTATCAATTTAGCGTATAATGTTCCAAGATATTCGGATACCTACACACTATTGCTTTTCTCCAATAAAAGATTGCACGTCACAGTTGATTTTCATGTTTCTACTACCTTTTGTGTAGATTGTCTTAGATCTTGTATTCGGATTGCAAGAATAAAATTTTCAATCACCCAACCCCATTTACTCATAAATATCATTCAGTACGTCAATTAAAAACTATCGCAATTGATCTCATTAATATTCTATGCTATCATCCTCTAGCAAGTGGCTCCTTGCCTCTTGTTGCCGACCGAACCGCTTTTGCAGATATTTTTGAGTAAAAAATAATCACAGTTAGTAGTGGCTACTTAACATTGCTGATGTGTTTGTCGAAAGATGCGCACGTCGGACAAGCGCAAGTACACCACGACGAATTTCGGTACGGATGATGTGCAGTTCGTAGAAATTCACGACCCACGTAAACAACCTATTTATAACAGAAAGAAATTGTTTCATCTTGTTGAGACTGGGGTTATTATTAATCAAGTAATTCGAATTGTGTACCTAATTTACTACGTAAAATATGAATGGCGATTCATCATGTGCTTACGCTTGTCTGAAGTGTGCGCATCTTCCGACAAACACATCAGCAATGTTAATAATAATGTAGCCACTAAAACTGTGATTATTCCTTACTCAAAAACATTTGGTCCAGACTGACTGCCTGCTTATCTATTAAACCTGAATAGCGGAACCAAAGATCGAAAGTCAAAGCGCAGCATCTGGTGAGTTGTGATGAGCCAACGAGATAACGCCATTCCAGCCATTAGTGAAATGATATGATTCACCATTAATCAAATTTTCCAAGAAATGTCTAAACTTTTTTTTAAATCTGAAATGTAAACCAGAGCATCAAAATGGGCGTTCGTCTATCAGCCAAATCATCAGTTTATTCTACAAGGCTACAAAAAAGGGAAAAAAATAAATGATTCAAGCTTATCATCATTGAATTGAATGAATTTCCTTGTGCTGCAAGTTGCACAAGTTACAGCTTAGCTGATGATTTCAGCTCATCATCAGCCCAATAACAACAGATTTCCATGAAATGTGCGAACTCCAAATACGCCGAATATGATCTGTCGCTAAATATAAATTCTCGGGTGCATGTCTCTTGCAACTCATTCCAATAAATCCTTTCTTCCTAAGTCATAACTGGCTGACGACTGAATTTTTTTCAATTTTTTGATAGAAAATTTCCATTTTCGATAATTTCTCCAGGAATTGCTGGTTAGCGGAAGAGAGACGACTAGACTGACTAGAATGGAGATAGCTAATTTGGGCATTGGTTGGTTTTTTGGTTTGTGGTATATGATATTGTTTTCGGTTGTCGGTTTTTGGTTGTTGGTTCGTAACACTGATGAGGATCCCTGGAATGGAGGCTCAGTTTCTCATTCTTATTTTTACCATTTATCTCCTTCCAGGCGTAGCAGTGTCAGGTAAATGCCTGATGAAGTATAATTAAAATAATAATAAGGCACATCAAAATATTATGGGCGCAGGTTAATTATTTAAGTATTAACATATTTTTGGGAACACATTTCAGGAAACGTGCTCACCACCACAAGTGCGACGACCCTCCAAAGGGACATTGCTCATGCTGACCTTAACACACTGAAAAGGATAGAGAATGCTCTCCAAGAATCAATCCGACTTGTTCAGGATTCCATTCGAAGAATTTCGCCGACTACTACCCAAGTGGGACGCCAAAAGTATCCCGATTGTTGGGACCTCCAACACTCAAGTGGGAATCATCTCCTCCACTCCCTCAAATTTGGCGCTGATTGAATCCATCAGGACGGACAACCTGGAGGCAGTGGGACGGTCCATGATGTGCGGCTCCTTTGCAAACCTGGTAGACAGCCGCGGTTACACTCTGCTCCATCACGCGGTCTCCTTCAACAGCTCCAAGGTGGTCAAATACCTCGTTGAGGAGGCGGGAGCAGATGTGCACGCTAAAAGCCGCTCCGAGCTGGACACCCCACTCCACCTCGCAGTCCGCAGGAATTACAACGGCCTGGCTCACTATCTCATGGAGCAGGGGGCGGACTTGGGTGCCAGGAATTCGATGGGATTCACTCCACTTCATTTGGCGGTTGATGAAGGGAGGAAACAACAGCAGCAATCGACAAATTTTAATGCCTGTGCATTCCAATATGATAAGGATATAAGTACTGGCAACGACACCGCGGGGTCAAGAGTATCTAATCAGTCGGCCTGTTGCCACCAATGCCTTCAGAACAGTCAGTGTAGGGGACTTGTTTTCTGGAGTAATAAACTCCTGGGGGATAATTGTTTTTTAAAGGGTACTACAGGAATGGTTCCACCGCCGCCCGGTCGCAAATTAGTCGTTGGAATTTTAACATTCATGTGAATTCCGTGAATGAAATGGGAATTGCTGTATATGGGGGTAATTATCAAGATTGTTTTAATGACGATAAATTATTAACATGAATCAATAATATTAAATGTAGCCCATTGATCAGAACAATCAATGCATTCGGCTGTAAAACACATTTTAAATTATGATGTATCAATTGAGTAAGTATAACTAATTGATATGCTGCCAACAACGTGAACTCGCCATGTATTTTTGTAGAATTTGATCAAAGATAAAAAATCGAGCATTTTTAGCATAAAAAATAAAATTGGAAGGAATAGACATTCCGTAAGGATTTGCGAGACAAGTGTTCGACAAATCATGGCGAAATGCTAGAGCTTTGCTATTTTATTATTTGCTCCTTTGACCTGATAATGGCCAAAGCAGAGGAGATGAGATGAGGTGCATATAATATATTTTTATTCGTTCATTCACCTCCGCATCATCCTCCGTGGTTATATATCGTGGCATGACTAATTAATTTTCAAAGGTAGCTCGTGGCTCTGCTGATATGTAGTACAGATGCATTGCATTGCAATGTACGAAATGGAAAAAATGAAAAAAATGGACGAAATGGACAGTGTCACGTGATCCCATTTACTTAACATGTACTTTTAAACTGGGCAAAGTCCCGGTTTTCTCACATTCCCCTCAGAATAAGCCTTTTGTCCACTTCGTCCATCATGCCCATTTCAAAAAGACGGAAATTTCCATTTTCGACATCATGGAAATTACCGCTTTCCAGTGGAAGGGCGTACTCTGCTTCTTTCAGCCAAATCATCAGTTTATTCTAAAAGGCTAAGAAAGGAAAAAGCAGACATGATTCGGGCGTTCCCCTTGAGTTGAATTTTTCCGAATATGCAAACTTTACTCGGGCTTTGCGAACGGCCCTTTATAGCTATCGTGCGTCCTGTTAAATTACTATTACGAATTTTTTATGTGCACTTTCCGTTCCACTTGACTTGAATTTTCCCGAATATGCAAACTTTACTCTGGCTTTGCAAACGGCGCTTTATAGCTAACGTGCGTCCTGTTAAATTACTATTACGAATTTTTNATTTTTTATGTGCACTTTCCGTTCCACTTGACTTGAATTTTCCCGAATATGCAAACTTTACTCGGGCTTTGCGAACGGTATTACGGCGAACGACGCCTAGGTATCACATCACCACCACCACTACTTCCACCTATAGAAATATTATTTTATTCCGCCTCATACAAAATCCGAAATTGCAATAGCAACATAAACAACTTCAAACATAGGACGACTAAAAATCTAGTGCGACATAATTTTATTTATTTTCACTATTTTTTTATTAGTAAGTTACAATAAAAGTTGTTTAGCACGGATGCATATATATGCATTATATGTTTGATTGGCAATGATTATATGTAGGACATACTTGGATTTCTCCAACAAGATTGCAAAGAAAAATCGGCTTCACTCATTTTTTTTGACAATGTGCTCTGTTAATAGTCTTAAATATTATTGTGTATAGATTTTGAGTGCGGGTTTTAAAATATTGATTATTATTGAGCACGGCACACGCAACGTCAATTCTTCATAAATATATAATGATGTAATCACATAGCAGTAATCCTATTCCCTTAGGTACCACTAGTTTAACTTTCCCGTAGATTACATTACGGGATGATATCCATTCCTAAAATCAACTTATGCTCTAAAGTGCAGCAAATAGATTTAAAGTAGCATATTATTATAAGCCATTCCTTGGGTGAAACAATATTCTGCCTAACATTCTATCTTCTAGCAGCGATATTTAGTAGAATAATCCAATGGGCTAAACACTTCCTTTGGCTACAGGAATTTGTTTTTATAATAGCTTACCTATTTGTTACGGGGTGTATGATTGGGATTGTTCAAAGGGCCCAAAGTGGACCATATAGCATAGGCCTACTATGACTTTACCGGGAGGGAGCTTTGGTATGCAGCTTGCGCTTGGTGGCATTGTGCTTGTTAATATTGGATTCGACGAATATATGTGTTATAAATTCGGACAAACCCGGTTTTGACAGCTGTAGCTGCTACCATTACACCGTTCAATACCCCAGTAATGCGACAACGCACGAATGAAGTGCGAAATATCATCAGGGTACGCAATGCCACTTCAATTATGACGGTAATTTTTCGTTTCAACCAAGCCAGCGTCCAGGGCAATGTTTCACAAAGGAAAGCGATCACAGCAAAGATGAGCAGCCCGCCATGAATGATAAATATGGACACAATGTTGTCCCGCATGGCCACCTTTCTTACAGGTACGTAGTTGGCAGCAAAGTATTTGGTTTGATTTATGGAGAGCATTCTCTCGTCCCACTTGTGCCAAACATGAGCAATCCCTGCCTCCTCTAGCACGGAAAAACGAGAAGAGAGGTCTGTCCCTGATGGCAAATTCATTACCCGCCAGTTTCGATAAACGTTTGCAAGCGGCTCCTTGCTGATTGCCACACTCTTTTGTTGTTGTTCTCTTGTTGCCAGACTTAGTAATTTGTTTCGAACTCCTTCAAATACCACCTTCACGTTTCTGTAAGTGTCCACAAACACGTGCTTTGCGCATTTCGCAATCTCATCAGTCATGACGGAAACGTTAGCCATTAGGAGCTTGTCGTATGGACTTTTTGGGCGCTCCAGTTTTTGCAAAACACCTAATTGCGTATTGCTCAGTTTCACAACTCCCACTCTGAGCAGCCTTTCCAGAAAGCTCATGTTGTAAAAATATGCTTCAGGATTAGTAACCAAATTATTATCAAATAGTTGCACGCCCAACTGTTTTGGATCAGTCGCACCAAATAATTTTGTCAGAGTATTGATGTTAAGTTGACTAACATACATTGATTTTCGAACCCTCTCCATTGTAATAGTGCTGAGATTAGATTCAACGACCTGCTCGAATGTCTCAACATTGAATATCGGGAGCGGGGCTATGAGCTGATTGATATTGTCCCGGCGGTAGAGGCTCGAGAGCACAATACCCACCAGAGCCCACGTGCCCGTGAGCCACCTTGCCTTCTTGTTCATCGCATTCGAGCTTTGCTCGAGCAGAATTTGATACACAAAGACAGTTAGTAGCACTCTCCCCCTTCTTCGCCTCGTACGATGTCTTGCAAGGAAATAGAATGCAAGTGTGGAGGCCAGCCCTGACAGGAGGATAAGGACCCAAATGTGCCTCTCAAATGCAGAAACATAGCCTTCAAAGGAAATATCTCCAACCGTGGTTCGCCCTGCACACGTGACAAAGTGTATCCCCTTTTCAGAAAAGGACCACCGAGTGGACGCAACCGTGCTGCGGACAAAGTGCAGCACGGGTCCCACTAATTTTACTTTGCCAACACCATTTACACCGCATTCAAGAGCTGGCTCGTCAACCGCGTGATAGTGAAATGTTGCGTTACTAAATACAATATTTGCAAATATGAAGTCAAGAGACAAACGGAAAGTTAAATCCGTCAAGTATTGTGGTGGCCACGCTTTATATGTTCCCATCTTGCCTACGCTCTCATCTATAATGTCCAGCTCAGTTGGAACCACTACTGCTTGCCCTTTCCCTATCTTTCCAAGAACCATCATTTCATTCAAATCAATTGTTTTCAAAAAGTAGCAGTCACTCTCCATTTTTATCCCTCGGTCGCATATCTGGGCTTGTGTCGCGAATAGGGTTCCGGTAATGCTGGTCACAAACTTGAAACCACTCATCAACCAGCGATTTAAGGCTACATTGCAATCACGCTGAGCCTCTACCAAGAACTCTTGGAGCACCACAAACTTGCAAATGTTACGTGATAATCCCAGGCTTTGTTTAATGCCTAGGAAAAACTTTTGTGGGAGCACCTCATATGAGAACCCCGAGTTTGTCGTTGCATGATCTAGATGATGAATGAATGATTTCCCACCGAATTGTGGAGAATGTATTTCGGACAGAATTAGGACAACTCGATTGGGTTTATCCGTCATTGTAAAGTTTTCATGATAAGCTCGGAAATACAACTGGTAAAAGTCGGAGGGGAGAAATGGGTTATAGTTTCCAGTGCCTCTAAGCCAGTTGTCTTTGCAATTGATAGGCGCTACAAATACTAAAACTTCACATTTTTGATTGTGGGGCTTACCCTGGAACCGGTATGCTTTTTCCGTTTCCAGCCAGACTGGATTCAAAGAAGCTACTTCAGGTCCAAGGGAGGAGCAATCGAAAACTGTTTTACTACTCCAATTCCGAATATCAACAACCCTTCGGTAGGTCAGCCTCGTCTGAACAACTGGTACTTCAAGGGGGGAAACTTCGTAGGCCGTATCCGGTCCTTGGTAATCTCCGTAAAACTTTATATTTATTCATAAATGGAAAACATTAAAAATACTTATTTAAAAAAAAGTAAATAGTGCGCCCCGCGAAGTTTGATTTCTTACCCAGGGAAGATGATGCTCTGTCTCAAGCATGATCAGATGCACCATGCATTTCCCCAATGAGTTTAGCCAACTTGGCAGACACAGGGTTGGTGGGGCTGTGGTGTATTGGAGAATATCGGCGTTTGTGGTTGCAAAGAAGATTGTGAAGAAGGAGAGGAAGGTTGCAATTTGCATGTTCTCATGTTATTCCCAAGTCTTCTGCAATCGTATCTTGTTTCACCCACTCCGAAATGCTTTTCTGCAAATTAAAATAAAAAATCATCAAATACACAAGTTAATATTCAAATCGTGTTGTGAAACCAAACCAACAAAGGTTTTAACGAGATTTGAGCGAGATGCCAAATACATTGTGCATGTGGAAAAGCGGAACTACATAAGCTGTTTTCTCATATTTTCATACGGAATTCATCCCATCATGGCGCATTTCATGGAAATTTCATCATAATATGTGAACCGTGACGTAGGTAGGGTAATAACATTAATGAGACGCAAGTGGTCCACCTGACGGATGTTTTCAGTCCCTGGTAGGTTGGATAGAGGAAAAATTGGGAAAATTCGGTCCAAATGTATCGAGTTTGCTCGCATAACGCGTCCGCCTCCGGACGGCCTCGGTGCTCACGAATGTGTTATATATAATACAATGTCGTATATTTCTCCTGAAATGAGTTCACTGCACATTTCAACTTAATTAATATAAGTAATATGCTCAATACATGAGAATGACAGAAATCCGCTTTGATGGATATGGAGCACACGTGTAATACATTGTCCTGCTACTTTTGTAAATAAGCATCAGACCAATGCTTAAACGTAGGAAGGATGTGGAATCAATATTTCGTTCCAAAAAAAGGGGATGGTTTTCACTCGGACATGTAAAGGGCAAACTGTGATATGGTTAATATTTACGAGTCGTCGCTCGCGCTGGCCCGAATGCACATTAAAAATTCAAAAGCGTCACTTTTGTTTCAAAAAAGAGAAGGAGCAGCAACTTGAGCATGATGAATATATAGCTAAAGCGTAAACTATGCAGGCCAACATCGGTATACTTTTACATATAGTTTACTATAGCATCAACCACAAGTTGATTGATTCTGGTTTGATCATTGTAAAAAATTTCATAATCTTAAAAATGCAAATGATAAAATTTAGTGCTCGCGTGTATGTGCGTGCTACACAGGCAGGTGTGACTAATACTAAAATTTCAAATTTTTGATTGTGAACCTTACCATCAAAGATGCATTTTTTCCATTAAAGTCAAAATAATCCCATTGAGTGCTGGAGCACTTGAAACTAATTTCGATCCTTTAGCAAAAGTTTGATGATGCCGCCTGATGTTTCAACCGGGAAGTATAGTTTCCGCGTTTCTAAACTCAATCGTGTAATGGTGTAATTTAGACTTTTCATCCAGGGTTACACCAGATTTCAAAAAAATATTTACATCGTGAGATTCCACACGATTTTATCTCATGACATACAGTCGGATATCAAGGGATAATTCACGCTTGATTTTTTGCTCATTCTTTTTTTCAGAGAGGACCAGACGCACCTGGCAGTCTCATAATGAGTCTAGCAAACTAGGAACACAGTAAGTATTACGTACGAGGTGGGCTGCGTTGATGGTCTAATGGTTTAACTGATTATTTTGTAGAAAATAATCCTTCAGCAGATCCCCCGACTTGTCAAAATGGACAAATACTAGCGCGACGACCCTTAGAACAGGAGTTGCTTCCTTTCAGGAAGTACATATTTATATTATAGCATTGGCTTACTCTCAAGGATGTATGCTTTTGAGGTTTCAAGCCAGAATGGGCTAATCGGCAACATGCCAGCCATTGGCAAGGCACACAATCGAAAACCATCAATCGGTGGATTATTTCCAACTAATGAATAAGTTAATGTCTAAAATTGTCCCTGTGAATTCAAATCAACTAATTAATCCATCAATTTAATTAATCAATTCCTGTAGTTCAAAACATGATTAAAATGCTACCCCCCCAAAAAAATATCATAATTTCAATAGTTATGTTATAATATTCCCTGGCCATATATTCAGATACTGAACTAAATAGATCTATATGACATGTAGATATGCGCAAATGTTATAAAAGTATGACGTGTAGTGTAATAAGTAATTAAAGCAAATGTTGACGGTGGCTTGTGTGACGAATAGTGTTTAAGCAATGTATTGCAGATGCCGGATAAACTCGTGCAAACAAACAATACAATCCGAAAATTGGGTACCCCAATATATTAGTAATCCACCTAAATATATTTCAGCCTTCGCATCTGTCTGTCTGTCTGAATGGTCCTCAGTAGCCGCCTTGCGTGAAATGAGTGAACTGAGTGAAGCGTGTGGCATTTTGCGAACTTTGTGCAGAAGGTGGATTGGTAGGTGGCGTACGCTGTACGAATTGTAAATTACGGTGAGATGTGAATGTGGCATACTCCCTATTACATACTTGCTTTAATCCTGCTATACGTTGCAACTTCATTGCAAT
>JAANSN010002700.1:0-22386 GCA_036850665.1 Dicranocentrus wangi
CTTTAAAGTGTGAAATTGCCCGTCTACTTGCCGTATTTCTGTATTTTTGCTCTCTCACACTCTGACTATTTCAGTAAAAGCATATTTTATATACTCAAACCAGGCAGGACAGTCTACAGAATATTTAACCTGTCACAACTTTCATATTTTTTTACGAATGAACAACTCAGCTACGTGACGGAATGAAACTCATATAACCATCGTCGAACAACTTGTGCATCAGAAGCATTGCAGACGTGCGAGTGGAAGCAAAATCAATCATAACATACAACATTATGTATTGAAATATATTAGTCAATAAAATCTAGGGTCTGTAGAATTATGAATTATGAAGAACAAACCAAGAGCATGTTTTTGCATTTCATGATTCCTTGCGTTGGTTGAATAGACAAAATGGAAACAGCAAAGCATAAATTTATAACTTTGGTTTTCATAATTTCTAAAATATAGTATCAAGAAATCTTTAAAAACAATGACAACGCTAGGTGGCTGTCGAATTAATCATTGTACTCATCACTTAACTTAACAGAATTTTCAAAATTTTGTAATATACGTTTTGAAGGAATAAGGCTTGAGGCCCTCGTACTATGTAGCAAAAAGATTTTAAAGCAGTATAATTGAAATTAGTCATAATTGTCCCATCCAGGTAGGAACGAATTAAAAAATTTTCAAGATCAAGTCTTGGCACATTAACCAATCCAGCGTATATTTTATTTCGATTTTTTCGATACAGAATATCAATCAATTGCTTTGCTGTTAAGGATTGATTGGATTTCGACGCGACCCCTAAGATTTTCAATATATCTTGTAGGATCGGATCTACATTTACCAGTCTAACTTGCTTTGTGGAGCTACACACATCACAGTAGAAGCGGCCTTATCCGATGCAAGGAGCTGATCGACAAAATAGTTAGCCAAGAATACATTTCGACATACACCGAAAGAAAGAATAAAGTTTAACACATGTTGGATGTTTAAAATTTGGTTGTGGTTAAGACATGACGCAGAAATTAAATTGAATGCGTCTTGAAGTGTAACGTAGGTAATGCAGTCAGCATTCAAACCATCTCTTCCGCCTCGGCCGCAGTCCTGTGCATAATCAACAATGGAGAATCATAATTGGCAGAGAGTGGTGAATCACAAATCCACAGTCAAGCTTATTTATCCCCATTCCGAATGCTGTTGTAGATACAATAATTTTCACAGCTCCGTCTATCCAATTCTTCAACACACGTTTTTTCTCTTCGCTCAAAAGCTTAGAATGATAGGTTGCAGCCTTAATGACATTCTTCTATAAGACTTTACAAAAATTTGTGCAATCTCCTATCGTTGAACAACAAACAATTCCAGAGGCACCCGAATGTCTTTCCTTAACTAACTCCAAAATATCTGCGTCCTTGCTTCGAATGCCCAAAAAGGCAATTCGGATTTTAAAATTACTTTGATAAAACGACTCAGTGAAGCAAGCGGCACCCTTGATTCCTAGAAAATCCAAAATTTCAGTGGTTTGTAAGTTTGTGACAGTCGCCGATAATCCAACTAATGGCACTGTTGGATACTTCTCCTTAAGCTTCTTTAGATACTGAAAGTCCGTTAGAAATCGAGATCCTAGTGACATTCAAAATTTACAGTCAATTACAAATACAAATATTTCAATAGTAGAAATTCTAATAGGATTGTCCCATACCCCATTCAAGTAGGCAATGTATTTCGTCAATAACAAATCTGTCAAGTCGATTGGCAGCAAATAATTTTTCCAGTAAATTTTTAATAAGGTTGTTATTAGCTAACTTCTCTGGGGTTATATAAATTAATTTCGTGTCACAGTTATCATGAGACAGCATTTGTATGATCAAGGGCCGGTATCCAAAATGGACCTTCTATTATTTGCTTTATTTATAATAGAGGATTTTCAAATTACAAAGATATTTAAATATTTGCTTCAGACTTAGCAGAACGTGAAACATCATACCAATCATCTGACCCAACGGCCACCGTATTTTTCAGATTTACAGTCGATGAAACAAGCTCAAATATACGGAGCTTAAATTTATCAAGACACACAAATTCTAGATTTGACATTGTTGTAAATATATTTTGCATAAGCGATAAAGGAGCTTTATAAGCAGGTCGAAGTTTGAATTCTGTAATGTTTTGTAGTCCTACAGGAAACCATTCATATTCGCTTGACATAGAATAGTCCTCAAAAGCATCATTCGGTAAAACTAAGGTTAAATATTTTAGATTATTAAATTTCGGTAATTCCTTTAAAATGTTCTTAAAAGAAACTTCATCAAACTCAGCTGGGTAAGCATCAATGCAAAAACTACGTAAGTTATAACCTAATATACGCATACAACTAAGAATATGTTTAAACTTAAAATGAGGTATGCTAAAACAAAAAAAAATCACGCTTAAATGTTATGTCATAATAGCGTGATACTAAATCTAGATCCGATGTTTTAAGATACTAAAAATTTGAAGTATCTGACACTTTCCACCCAAATCGAGACTTCCAAGGTGGCAAGTTTATGATGATCTCACGAATAGGCTTACAGGTTTCTACCAATGAGCACGCATCACATCTCTTCAAAAACTTCACCACGTTTTCCAAAACCTACATTTAACAGAAATTTAGAATTAATTTCCAATTTTGTTAATAAAAAATAAATTTAAACTTGTATGAGATTACAATTTTATTTGTGAGACACGGATGTATACAAATGGAGTTTTCCATATGATGAAGCGATGCAGTATGGTTTCGTAAATTAAACGCTGCATCTTTCATCAGCTGTTTCTGCACACCTACGTCCTTCTTCAACTTTTTATATTTTTCTTATTCGATTTTATATATCGTGTCACTCAACTGAACCAGTCGATCAGCCATTTCCCTTGAGAAAAAATTTAATAAAATTATGAAAATTTAATTCCTCAGAAGTTTAACTTTGCCTTAAAGTTTAACTCACATGTCCCGGCAATAACACTTCCATATTTTCTATCTCAAACATTTCTTCTCAAAGCCGCTAAACCAAACTCGTCAAAGCACAGGCTAAAAATGAGCTCCTCTATTTATATTAGTTAGCTCCACGGAGAAGACAACTTAATCATAGTATTAATAATCTTTCAATCTTTGAAATGAATGAAATCGTGGGAACTGGCTTCAAGCAATTTTCTCAAGTATTAAACTACTCGACACTTTTTCTCAATGATTAAGCGAAGCTTCTGCAAGTACTCTTCCCATGTGTAAATAGCTCAATTATATAATTCGATACTTAATTTAGCTTTGATGTTAATGATGTTTATATTGATGATAATTTAAACTTTAACCTCATAATAAATATCAAGTTTCAATTTTAAACAAATTTACGTAAGGTTTATTTTTGACACAATCATTGAAATAAAATTTATAATTATATTATTTGCTTGTTACAGCTTTTCCTTAAACAAAAACATATACTTAATTTAGCTTAATTTTATAATTTTAGCATTTGAAAACTTTTAGAATTCCATAGTGCTTTCGTCGACACAACCCACAATGCGTTAAAGTACACACACAGTCCAAACAATATCCAAGATGTGCGCACGGTAGAAGAACATAAATCGCTTCTTTACACAAACAAATTTTACATCTGTTAATCTCAAGCTGCTGCCGAAATAATAGTGATATCTAAATCAATCAATGCAAGGTGTTAGAATTTACTTTTACTCTATACTCCACTAAATCTTATTTCCTTACCATTTACATCGATGCACTTTTTATCTTTAAGTTGGACTAGGGACTTCTCCAATACATCAAACCTTTCCTAGATTAAGCCAATTATCAGCTTAGATGGTTTCATAATAATTAATTAATATCGAAATTGTTAAAATACAAATAAATATAATTACTAGTATAATCTCAAAAGATGATCGAGATTCGGTTGTTGCTGTTATCGAATTCCATTGGTAAGTCTGCAAGGTAGATCGATTCAATCGTAGAAAGGGACATTTTCCTGAATAAATCGCATGTTCAACCCAGGGATTATCACAACTATTCCACTCATGTACACACACTCCACAGTAAAAGCAAAAGGTTTTATCGTTAACACCTACATAATAAAAACCACATTTTGCTAATTGTTCAGGCTTGGGAAGCTTGTCCTTCGTCCAAGTTTCAAAACTTTTTAACCTATTTTCATATGTAACCATATGTTTATTGTAGATCACAAAATCTTCAGTTTTCACTAAATGACTTCCATCCATTTTTAAAGTTTAGTGAGGTTTATTCACTGATCAGGAGACTCTGAGCGATCTTTACTGACTGGTGTAGATGTAGCATTTGGATCGAAGAGTGCTTCATTAGATTCATCCTTCGCCAACGTAATCCAATTCTTGAAACGTTTCTTCATTTCAGCAAAAGTCATTTTGCTTTCTCCCGCACTATTCACACTTGCAAGGTTTTCAAAATCATTTACCATAAGCTTACGTACGTCGTTTCTCATTAAAGACAAAGGCAAATTTAAATGCTTAATAGCAAGAAGAAATCGGTTGGTTCCACGCGGAGCGGTTGACCATTTCAAGTCATGAACAACATATGACAATAAATCTACAATACTTGTTCCTTCCTCAACATCACCATTTAGAAATTTAACTTCTCCCCTTTTATTCCATGCAACACAATCAGGATGCTCTTTCAAACTTATCATGATATCACTTGCTTTTTTTCTACATTTGATTGGTAGTTTTTCTAGAAGTTGGAGATCATCTCCATTTAAATGTAAATTGGTTGAACTACTATCTTCACTAGAACTTTCATTACAAGTCTCAGTTGTAGAGCCAAAAGACTCGTAGGTTTTATTACCAATATTATTTAAACTTACTTCCTTTACCAACACAGGAGAATTTAAAATTCTAGATAGTTGATCTCCTACTCCATTCATTATTGCTGAATACATGTATACTTTAACATCATCAGGGATTTTTTTATCTTTCAAAATGGTTTCGGCTTGAAAACTCTGCGCTTCAAAATTTTGCTCGGCAATGTCCTTTCTACTTTTAGCCAATCTGTTGAAATCGGATTCACTTACTAATCTCATTCGCTTAGCCATGTCTAACTACACTTTCAAACTGTGTGGAGAGTGTTGTGCCTAAACAAGTTAAAAATGGTGTTACTAAATATGGTAAGATTTTAGCACAATTAGTCAGGTAGCGTCGCTTAGTTTTCACACTAACAGACTTTTTTGCTAGTTTTCGAATGATGTCAGAATGCGACTTTAATTTCTTGTAAGTATCCTTGTCAATTTCTAAATTTCCTTTCAAAATATTTACAGATAATTCCGTAAGTGCTAGGATGTTATCCTGACTAGCATTCGAAATAATCTGTCTAGCTTTTTGTTTGTCAGCACTACTGATATCAATTAGAAATTGCAAATTCCTCTCCATCATGCGACTCATCTTGTTTCAGTAAAAATTGTTTAAATAGCTGTGCTTTAAGATGTGCACAATGCAAGCTGTTTTTGTGAAATGTTAGAGCACAAGGATATACAGGATATTTATGTAATAAGACCTCTACGTTTTCACAGGACACATCCTCCAAGTTAATAATCGTTACGTCACCAGGGAGCATACGCTCTAGTATTTCCACTTTTTGAGTACCCTTTGTAAACACAGTATCACTTGACGTAAGTTTCGAAAGGAATAAGCGCAAGTCTTTGGCACGATGACGCCCACAATTCCAAAATATTTTGTGAAGATGATTTTCACAATAATTTACTATTTGTCTCTCTTTTCTTGTTAACTTATCATAGCGAAATGGAGATCGTAGAAACCACCACATAGATTCGCTTGTATCTAAACTTTGAATACATACTTCTTTAAACACAAACCTTTTGGAGAGCGAAAACCCTTCAAACTCAATCACATATTTCATTTTGGCAAATAAGTAATTTGAGATTCGTTGGGAAAGATTTTAGTGGAAACTCTTAAGTCGTCCTCACAACTCGGATGTAGATTCAAAAATAAATAGGAATATTTCTCAGATGTCGCATCTTTATATGCTTCTTGAAGAAACTTAGGATGAGTAGGATACAGTTGACGTCCAATATACGTAACTTGCGAAATAAAAGTGGGTGATTTAAATATCGTAATGAAATGAGTGTTCAATCTCATATCACGTGCAAATTTTCCTTGATTAAATAAGTTTTGTGTTATAAGGATTAATGACATATTTCGATGATGAACTCCTTTGACGAAAAGTTCTTGAATGTCTTTAGACTGTGCTGAAGATGTCATTTGATCATCAATCACTATTAACCTGGGTATGTGGATGTCTGACGTATCAAAATTTATTCCTTTTAAAAACTGAATATCTGGATCTTTTTTTAATGCATCGTAAGATGCTTGGTCCTCCGAATAACAAAATATCACTTCTTGCGGTACTGGAGCAATCATTAATTTTCTATTCTCAATTAGTCGCTTCGTAAAAACCGTCTTACCACTCATACTCATTCCACATATTATCATTGAAAATGGATGACACAGTTTGTGATCTAAGATTTCATAGTGCTTTGACTCCATCTCTAAGTTTAAAATGAAGTAGAAGACCTGTTTGACTATGTGGAAGAAGAACTTCTCTACCTTGCTCGTTTAACAACGAAATATGAAATGTATCAACTGTATGTGAAGTCATTGGAATATAAAGCGGATATGAAAACGTTTCGTTAATATGAAGTTGTGTATTAGAAGGATTAATCACATTTAAATAAGATATATATTGATTTCCACTGATTTGAGGAGTAACACAATCGAAGCAAATATATATTGATCTGTTAATGTTATCCAAACTCGCTGGTATATCCCCATATTCAACAGTATTTGGAAATATTGTTGTTTTCATCCCAAATACCTTTGCAAGTTTTCGACTAATTACCATGTCTGAGTTAAGAGTTTCTATACAAATCCTTTTGTCAAAGTTATCATATTTAACTTTAATATGATCAGTATGTTCTTCTATTTCCTCTGACAAACTTTGTACTAGATCAGGTATGTTAGAATATTTTTTGTTAGGGAGCGTGAATTCATGAGATTCACCATTGAATCCGATACGTACCACTCCGTCACAATCATCTGTAAATAAATTCTTAGAATTTACATACTGAATAGATAATAGTGCAATATCATATTTCGACCCATCAATTCTGCAGGGCGCTTTAATTTTGAAGTTTGAACAATTATTACGAGGAAAACATGCTCTCGAATCTTCGGAGCTTACATAAAGGTAAAAGGACATATCTAATTAAAGTCTGACCAACGATAGTTCTTCTTTGTAAAATGTGCCAAGTATTTTATCTACTCCTTCACTCAACTTGTACGTAATAGGAATACTATGTACTATCTCGGAAATAGTATAAATTTGATCTGAAAATGTTTGAGAGTACCCCTTTTCAAAATATTGTTTTGGACGTTTGACACGAACGAAATCACCTACAGCAAAACAAGGTTTAATATTCCTATTTTTAGTAGTCAGGTCTTTATATATAGTCATCCATACATCCATTTGGTTAAATTCGTTTACATCAACTGGTGCACACTTTAATGTTCTGTGAATCGAATTATTATAAGAGGCTACAATATCTTGCAACACATCTATGTACCTCCTTGTTTTTGCATGAATCATATAACGCTGTATCCTATTCATTAACGTTTGATGAAAACGTTCAACAATACACGCACCTTTATCTGAATTTGTGGAATATAGTTTAATATTTTCTTGCTTTAGAAGTTTAAGGAAAATTCTGTTATAAAACTCTGTACCTAAGTCAGCTTCTACAAGTTTACACTTTCCATAGCCTGCATTTAGAATTGTTCGAAATGCTTCAGTTATTTGTTCTCCTGTCTTTTTCTTAACCGGCACACTAAAAGCAAAACGACTGAAAGCATCAATGCAATTCAGTAAATAGGAGTAACCACTATTAAACCGTTTAAATTTAGTTAAAACTAGCAAGTCTACCTGCCACAAATAATTTTTACCAGGTACCACTACCTTTCGTCGTAGAAACTTTTCTTTGAAATGTTTGTTTTTAGTATAAGCATCTTGCGTTTGAAGGACGCTTTTGATGACGCTTCTGCTAATTTTAGGATGTAAACGTTTTAACCGTTCAATGCCCCCATAACTCCCCGACGAGGAAGGTGAAGTATAATCACTAAGAAGCCTGGTAGTCATAGCGAAGTTATGTTACCATACAGAAAACTAACTAACCATCCTCTTATGAGCTCATTTAAATAAAGACTATTGCATTGATAGCAAACACTGTAACTTCTCTCCTAGCAACCATGAAAACAAATTATATATTTAATCATGAACTTTATCATAATGCCCTTAAAAGGCATGCAAAAGAATCCCATATATATTATATGGGTAGACAACGCGGAGGGGGATTAGGAGGAGATAATTGGTAGGATTTCTCATTACGTCATTCCAGTGACTCAACGATACGTTCTACCCGAAATTAAAACAGCAGCTTTAAATACTGTTAATGATGTTATTGGAGGCACTCCTATTCCACAGGCTGTTGTGACAAATGCAGCTTCACTCGCTACTAACATTGGTAAAAATATTCTCAAAGACTTGTTACAAAAAGGGGGAAACATTAAATCGCGTAAGTCAAGATCCGGTTTAAAACCACTTGTTAAAGTTTCAACATCTAAACCAAAAACAAGATATAAATCAAAAAGGAAACAAAAAATCAAATCTACAGGATCAAAGTGTAGAAGCAAGTGCCGAAGGAAACGGGATATATTTTATAATGACACAAATTAACTCTCACTCTTCACCTGTCGTACGAGGACAGGTGGAAATATTTTCATATCCGGTAACAGATACTACAATAGAATCTAGCTTTTATGCAGAATATAAACCGAGTGTAAATATTCAAGATTCAAATGCAAAGATTGAATTTAAAATCACTGGAAATGCAAATCAATATATTGACTTAAGTGATTCTTTCCTTTACCTGAAACTAAAAATTGTAGCTGATGATGGAAGTAATTTAGCTGTAGGGGAGGACGTCAGCACTACTAATAATTTACTGCATAGTTTGTTTTCTCAGTGTGACGTGATGATTAATAATCAGTTAATTTCACAGTCAAATAATCTATATGGCTACAGGGCGTATATAGAAACACTTTTGTCATTTGGCAATGATTATTTAAATTCACATGGAATGTGTCCTTTGTTTATAAAAGATACCAATGGATGTGAAGCAAAAGATGCAAATGCAGGGTACTTGAAGCGAAAGGAGTTTATTTTACCATCTAAGATTATTGAATTAGCAGATAGGTTAAGAATTGATTTATCTAATCAAGATAGATACATACTTAACAATACTAATATTTCAATTTCGTTGACTAGAGCAAGAGATAACTTTGCTTTATTTTATCACAAAAAGGGTGGAAGCGCTGATCCTACATTAAATCCTACAATACAGTTTCTTGATGCTAGCTTCTTTGTAAGGAAGCAAACACTGTTTCCCAGTATTGTACTCTCACATCAGAGACTACTTGAAAGTGGCTCAACAGCCAAATATCCATATAAATCAGCGAATATAAAGTTTTACACCATCGCTGCAGGAAATCAATCCTTTATTGAAGAAAACATATTCTCGGGAACGTTACCGAGCAGGATTGTAATCGGATTAGTAAATGGATCTGCTTTCGGAGGTAGTTACTTGCTTAATCCATACAGGTTTGAACATTTTGATTTAAATTACATTGCTGTAACTGTCAATAATATTCCAGTTCCAGTAAAAGCACTAAAATTAGATATAAATAAAAACGATTGCTTGCTTCCATACTACTTGCTATTTTCTAATCTGGGTATTACCTCACAAGATTCAGGATTAATCTTTAGCCGTGAAGAACACTCCAAAGGAAACTTTTTATTAGCTTTTGATTTAACTCAATCGGATTCGTATGATTCTGCTTTGTCGTTAGACAAAACCGGTACTGTTAGGCTTGAGTTGCAGTTTAGCAAAGCTTTACCTCAAGCTACAAATTGTGTAGTTTATTCAGAACACCAGCAAATACTAGAGCTAGATAAATTTAGACAGGTAGTTTTAAATTAATGGATACCTTTCAGTTAAGATATTGTTTACTACATTATGTGAAAAAAATCAAAGTTGGTGTATGTGCAAGCGATCAATTGAAACTAATAAATGTTAAGGAAAGTAAGTTCGCTGTTATCAGTAATATAGAACCATCTACAAGTGAAGGAGCACACTGGTGTGTTTTTTATAAACCTTATAATAGTAATAAAATAATTGAATTTTTTGATAGTTATGGAATTGATGTAAAGAGTTATGGAAATGAATTCTCAGATTTTGTATCTCAGTTTCAGTATGTTAGACAGAGTAACAGTTCGGTTACAGAGTTTTAATTCTTCGGCGTGTGGTATGTATTGTCTGTGGTTTATAAGGAAAAGAGAATCAGGTTTGTCATATGTAGAAATAATCAATCAATTTAGTGATGTTCGCAGAAGAATGAGTGATAAAATTGTAAAATCTTCACTGAAAATTAAATTTCCAAAATTTAGTAGCTGTAGACGTGATTGTAATATGAAATGTTTTGAATCCAAGTAATATAATAAATGTTTGCGTGCAAAAGAATAAGCGATGTAAAGAAATAATTCAGAACGTTATATAATATTATACAATTTATTGATTTATAGAATACCCAATTTATGTTAAATTGACCAATTTATTTACATAGTTTAATTCGTAGCACATAAATGTTTTATTAACATTAAAAGTTTTATTTATAACACATCATTGTACAGAAATTGTAATAAAACTCATTTACTTATACCATATATTAAGCATGTGTTCACATATAAATACTTAATTGCAAAGCATTGCTTATTACTATAACCGTTACTACTACTACTACTACTGTAACCGTTTCAGAGGTTTCAGCAAATAATGATTATACGCGAGTGTATTGACACCACTTTTTAGTATATATCGCTTAGAGTCAAAACATCGTAATCCTATTTTACTTTGTCTAATTGTATAAATCTTGTGTTTAAAAGAACGAATTAAATTCATTTCAGCAACTAAAGAATTTTGTTGACGAAGACACTTTGCAAACAAACCGTGACGAAGTGACTTTTGAACTGACTTTTTAATTCCCTTTGCAGCTGATTTTCGAATATCAGGTCCTACAAATGAGTACATTTTTGGAGAAAGACCGATAAAGTGCGAAAATATTTTAGACCCACTCTCGTCTTTCATACATCCTATTTTTGATTTGTTTTTATCAGAATATATTTTATGATCTGGTGGATAGTTACTCAAATCCATCATGGACGACATTTCATTAAAGTCGCTAAATATATCATGAGTTTGTATGATATAACTCAAGCTATCGGTATCTGTGAAAAGTAACAATGCTTTGTCATTATATTTGTTTTTCATAAAATAATGAAACTGATAAATAAATAACTTAGCTAGATCTAACACAGTAAATCCAGTGTAAACTGGTTTGTTTAGCTCAACAAAAGGATTATTTGTTTCAAAAATGGCCAAATTTGGAGATAATATGTCAAACGATTTTAACAGAGGAGATTTTAGTAATTTTTCAGCAACTGACTTTCTATTGACAATGTGAATTTTTCGCCTATTACGAACATTCTCAATGCTTTTTCCAAAAACTGAATTTACAAAAAATTTCCAAAGGTCCTTTTCAAATTTTGTTTTTGCATTCCTTCTCATTTTAGCATTAAACTCTACATAACGTTTCATCCAATCCTCTTGACGAAAGCGTAAACATCTGTGAACCTTTGTTAGCTTAAGCCCAAATGATAAATAATATTGAAGATTTCTAAAATGAACAATATAATCTTTACGATTCCCCAAATGAGGAATAAGTTTTTTTATTTTGTTGGAATATTTTATCTGCTGACGTAGTAATATGTTCTTTTGATAGCTTGATAAATTCTCAAAGGGAACACAAATCTTCTCAACTGCGAGTGGAAATTCATTTGTTTTATTGTGAAGTGAAGGAGGATAATCAAGATCTACCATTAAAATATATCCAAACTCCCCTTTCGGATCCCAGTTCATTATAGTCTCGTTAGAAATTAATTGAAGTTCTGACGCAGAAACCCATTTAAAGTCCCTTACTGGAAGCATCTCCTTGAGACATTGACCATATAAATTTACCTTATCTAGATAACATAGATAAGTAGCTTCTTCATCAGGCTTTTTATTTCCTAGATACTGGTTATTAGCATGTGCTTCTCTAGTAACAATCATGGAAACTCCACCTCTCATTCCACTTTCGAAAAAAGAGTATTTATCGACAGAGTCCAACAACTCGAGTTGAACTTTGGAAAACAACAAAGCAGCATCCCAAGCATAACCTGGTAAACTATAATAATGTAAGGGATCTAATCTGAAACTTTTAATTGCTACACGTCGAAAGTTTTCAAAAACAGTGGCCAATAGAACTGTATCTGTAAGCAAATACAAATCATGGTAGTCACCTAGGGTTTTACAATATTTTTGAAATATGTACTCAGCGTAATTGAAATCCTCATTGCTAATGTGCTCATTTGTCAAAATATTAAAGAATTTTTCTTTCTCGGGTAATTTTGATTCTTCAAACCTTTTGAAGTCGGTTATATAATCATAGCAGTAAACACCCTTTCTTGACAAATCATTTGCTTTCTCTAATCCAAATGCTTGAATCATCAAGGTAAAGCTTTTTTTAAAGCTTTCAGAGTCATTACAATCTTCTTTTAAATTAGCAACTAGTGCGGAAAGTGAGGAATTTAAAAACATTGTTGAATCTAAGAAGACAAAATTATCACAAATTATACTCATATATTTTTCTGAGTTAGAAGGGATTACACTTATATAGTTTCCAAAATGCTCGAATCCATATATGATCAGATGGCTATCATAGTTTTTAAACCCATGACATAAAATAGGAACTTTTGCTTTTTTAAGGGTATAGGCAGCATTACACTTTTTATGAGCAGGTCCTCTATATTCACCCGTTGTCCAGTCATGATCTCTAACTTTGTCTTTAGCCTCTACATAATCTTTGCAAATGTGACATATTTCAGTTTCTTCGTGATACCTCTCCTGCTCTTCTGATAAAGGCTTCATTTTATAAAAATCTTTATAGTGTTCTTTTATCATTTCACATTCAAATATAATACTTTTGAAAAAATCTCTGATACAGTTCTTGCTCCGCCTCACTTTATATTTCACAATCTTATTTTTATTTACAATGACATAGGCAAACCCAGACGGAACATGCCTAGAAATTTTTTCGATAGTACCTTGTGTTTCATCTGGTACTGGCACACATAAACATTCAAAATCTGCATAAATTGAAAATTCGTGAGGAAATAATTTCCCGTACGAAGAAAATTTTAAGTAATGTTTACCATCTGGATCACTACTATCATCTATATCAGGCACATGTACCTGTTGAGCACGAAAGTTCATACAAACCTTTATATGTTTATCATATGATTTTTTGGGAACTAAGTTTATGCAATTGTAGCAGAGCATTTTTCGCTTCCTGTTAGCTCTCCCAAACAAACGAGCAATATCGGAGATACCAGCATAATGACGAGTACACCTATCAGCATCGTCAAACAAAAATACATTGATTTTTTTAAAATTAGGATTAAGTGTGTTTTTCCCCATCTTCAAAATCACTATACTTCCATTGAATTCCCCAAATACATTCACAGAAATTTTCATTTTTGCATTATTTTTGTTAAAAGTGACCACATCATCAACGTCTGCAGGAAATTTCATTCCTGTAAAATCATATAAATCCATATATTTGAAATAAGTACTGGGCCTATTCCTGTGAGAGGACACATCTGCATAATGAGCAGAGGAAAGGAAGGCATATTTAAAGCAGAAGTCGTCAACATTCCTAACATTTATCAATGCCCGCTTGTGTTTAAGGAAATTGGGAAGCTCAGCAAAGCATGATCCACCAATATGAGGTAGCTCCCCTACTCTAACATCGCTCCCTAATATTTGTTTAAGCTGCCAACCTGAACCATAAAGCTCAAAAGTATTTATCAATTCTGTCACTTCTTCAATGATGTCATCATATACTTCAGATATATCATGCTTGCTATGAAGCAGCTTGAGTTGACAGTTTTCAAATCTTTTTATCTCCTCATATTCCAAGTCATCTTTCGCTCCTCTAAAGAATGTGACGACTAGACTAAATTGAAGTTTGGTAATCCTACCTCGCTTTGTTACGATTGACAGTAATTTAAAAATTGGTTGCTTAAACCGTTTAAAATATTCTTCCACAGACAGAATTTTGGTTGATTCATCAATCCTATGTCGATAGGTTCTCAAAAAACCTTTAAAATTCACTATCTCTTGAAATGGACGGATGTTTTGTTTGGATGTGAATCCCTTCCCACGTTGGGAATGGTGATCATTCAAGTGACGAAAAATGCTAGCGTCATTTCCTCTAAAAATACAACCTTGCATCGGACAATTAGAGACCTCCTAAAACAAAATAAAATAAAACATAAACTAAGCATAAAGAATACTTAATCACACGCTGACTCGTAATATTAAATAAATGTTGAGCTTTAATGTTATAAAATTGCATATACCATATATGGCTTACCATTGTTGTGTGTATTAAGATGACTTAATGTCTCAGCAGCTTCTTTTGTACTATACTACCTGCAAAGTAAAAGAATTTAAATTAGAGTCTTTCAGGAGACGAAAGAGGAAACAGCTTGGAAAAATAGTTGGAATAAATCATAAAGTTAGTACAAGACATTTGATTAAACAGAGCGAAGTGAAAATCAGATAAAGTCATGCCTAAAAGTAAGTTGAAAAAAACTAAGTCTATATCTCTTGTTCAAAAGTCGGTTATTGTTTTAAAATTATTAGTGTTATGTGTGTTTGATTATTCAGTTTTCGTTAAAGTTTTATTTGCTACTTTATTAATAGAATCCTTATTTGGAGGAGATATTGGTGAGATGCTCACGAAGGCGAAGCGAATCGTTAGCAAGGGGGATAAAACCTCTTCCGAATTCAAGGAAGCAAAAAAGTTTCTTGCTTCAATGAAGGGAGTCGAGATTTCTTCTAAGAAATCTAAACAAAATGTTAAAGGTGAGCTAATATTTACTATCATTCATAATTGCCTATAATCCGATTTGTTAATAAGTTGAAAATGGTATGAAAAATATTATTATTGAAAATAATTGTTTACTTTTGATTGTTGTATATTGTAGACCGTGAGGAAACCTCCGAGTCCGAGGATAGTGATACTGAAGGCGAAGGTGAGGGTGAGGAAATGGATACTGAAGACGAGAAGCCACCTACCAAGAAGGGGGTGAAGCGAGACTTCGATGCTCCAGAGTCTTCTGAGGATGAGGCTGTTGCATCTGACACTGAAATGTCACAAAAAAGATTTAAAGTCTCCAAAGTCAAGAAGCAAACGAAGAAGACAATCAAACCTGGTAAAATTTTTAAGCGAAAAGCTCCATTGCAAAAAGAGGGGTTTAAAACAATTGTGAAAAATTATGTGCCTAATGAGCAGCCCGATGATCAAAACAAATATTATTTTCGGGCCTTCATTGGAGGGGGCTACTGGGTTTGCTTAGCTAAATGGCTTCGCAATAACCAGAAGTACATTCACATAAGAAAATCTGCCACTTCTGGTGCAAATGTACCAGTGGAGCATTTCAAATTTTTGAAAAAAGCTATTTTGGACATGGAACAAAGTATTCCATCTTTGAAAATTAAAAAGAAAAAGTATGACACTGATTCAGAGTAGGAGTATAAGGAGAAACACTTTTCTTCTTGTTTCTCAATGAACATTTGATGTAAAAGGAATTCAAAATTAATTATGTCAAATGTAATAAAATTTGTTTTAGTAACTGACAACCAAAGTAGTGAGGAGAAGGTCTTTTTCTGGAAAGCCCATGAAAACGCAAAAATTCCAAAAAGGCAAACTAAACAGGCAGCTGGTTTTGACTTGGCAGCATTGAATGCATGTGAAATCGCACCAGGCAAATCAGAAATAATTGATACTGGAATTAAAGTAATTTTACCTCCGGGAACATATGGTAGAATTGCAGGCAGATCAGGGCTCTCTTCAGAAAGGATTTTATGTCCTGGTAACTTATATACACTTTTCTCGGTCTTTTCACTAATATTTTTGGTTTTCCGTTCACATTAACACCATCGACTTATTCCTTGAACAGGAGGCATATTGGATTTAGATTATACGGGGACACTGAAGGTTTTGCTGATTAACTTGAAAAGCCGTGCTTTCAAGGTGAAAGGCTGCTTCGCGAATTGCGCAATTAGTCGTCGAGAAATACTTTACAGGAGAAGGAGAAGAAGTTGCAAATTATGATGTGAAAACAGAGCGCGGAGAAAAAGGCTTTGGCTCTACTGGTTCTTGTGCATAAAATGAAGATTGAAAAATTGTGTTGAACATAATATACAATACAAAGGCTAAGCACTAAACATTATATTATTAGAAGCATTACTTTGAATATATTACTATATGATATGAGTAAGATACATCATAAAATACATATCCATACTAAAACAGAAATTATATCATACACTTAAAACTTTTCGTTTATAATATGAAACTCTTTTGTCAAAGGAGCTGATAGTGTGATGTACGTTTAGCTCTCTATGCACATTACATAAATTGGATTGCATGCGTTGATGAGAAATAAAGTGTGAGTCGTGTTCTCATATAATATGTAATGATCATGGTAAAACTAGTAGTCACTCTATTTACATCTATATCTCTGAAGAAATGTGAGCATGTTCAACTCCAGTCTCGAAGACTAACTTTTTCATAGAGTATTTTTCATCGTGGGATTGAGAAGTAAGTACATAATACTTAAACACAGGAGATGATAAATGCTAAAAGCTGTGAGGTAAGAAATGATGAACTTGGATTTTCATTCCTGTATGTCATTTTGAAGACGAGAAATGGATTTGTAAATTAAGCACATTTTAACAACATCCGACGAGACAAGGAACTTTTATTTCCTCAAATGTATGTATAATATGGTGCTAAAATGATATTAGAAAAAGCATTCGAAATTAATTGCTACTCGTTGTAATCTCCATTTTGAGATCCATTAGTAGAAAATATGTATATTGAGCTCATTTTCACGACATGTAGACTGATAAATAAGCTGTATTCTGTACTCGGGTTGATAGTCGAGAAGAGAATCTTTTACATTTTATGGTGAGCTAAGCATCTGTGCTGAGAAAAATGATTCAATGACTTAGCTTGAGAAGCAAATTTTATGATCTCATGAAACTGTAAACAAGCTCGTAAAAGTTATCTCACTAGCCTGTAGCTTGCAGATTTAGTCTTTGGGATAAAGTAACATACAGCCTTTCCATATTAAGCTGATTTGACAATCCAAGTGTTCATTCGCGCAGCCGACAACATAAATGTGATGGTTTAATAATAAACATACATTTTACAACAATGCAGCATTATTATCATCATCAGCTGCACGCTGAGATTTGAGATCTTAATGTTCGATTCAAGTATTTCGTGTTGCATCTTCATCCACCACACCACACCTCATTTTGAGCACTATTCATTCATTCGAAATCTCCAAGTTAGACGGACTAGTTTCCTCCACCTCAACCCTTGTGATGTTTCTTCCTTCAGAGGCCCATTACGAGCCAATGGCCTACCATTCCATTTTATTTTCGCACTCATACTCACCTCCGCACCAAGCAGATGTTTTAAATTTACCAGATACATGCTCTACTCACTGCTCCAGCCCGCTTGTCATTGCCTCCCCATTTGACATGGAGAACTCCCAAAGCATCCATTTCCATAAAAATGTCCACTTTTTCGGAACCGGCCTTTGCTGGAGTAATTCCAGTCCAAACAAGCTCGCCCAGCTTTTTCGACCTTCCTTCGCGGGGATTCCCTTCGTAGATGGGGAATAATATTCCAGGTTGCTTCCAAACTGGAATAAAACTTCTAATAATGGTGAAACACTAAAGCCCCTCACAAATCTCAATGGCACAAGTGGGCTAAACACGGAGTCAAACGTGTCGCAAAAGTGGCGCTTGTCTTTGTACGTTATCCCAGCTCTAGAAAATAGGTATTTTAACTCTTCTATGCACTCCATTTTCACCAATTTTTCAGCACACAAAATATTCTTGTTTAGAATTGCAATTCCACTGCTACTACTGAATAGTTGGGTAAAAACTTTTGAAAGTCGAGAAAGAATCGAGAATACAATATACACTAAATGACAGCCTCTGGAAATATACCGGAAGGAACGCGTCGTGTATTTGTAATTAATAATAGTCAAGAGAAGAAAATGTGTGATTTGATTATTATTATGAATAGGGAGAGGATTATAAGGAGGGCGTCGGTGCGGTGAGAGGTGAAAAACCTGATAGTGAGTTTATTTACCTGATATTTTCTATTAAGAATTGTGCGAGTTTTTCTTTTGCATTCGGGGATTTACTTCATGGGATCCTCGCTTTATCATTTACTATTTACAAGGTAGTAAAAATTAATTTGGGCATCTACTTTGTGACAATTAGTAGTTCAGCACTGCATTGCGGCATCATAACATGCTTATCCGTTTTCATAATAAACATCATGAAAATGCCAGAAGAGGTAAGCTTTCCGTTTAGAATTTTTAATAAGAAAAAGTTTCCCACTGTGCTTTTAATACTTTTCAGATATATGATGGATGTTGTGCTATGTGATGGATAGTGATCGGGCTGCGCTGAAGCACTACCACCTACGTATCCTGAAGGTAACATGATGTGTTTTAGTTAGTCATTGCACGTCGAGCAGGATTTGCTGATGTACTATATGCTGGGCCGCGCCGGGTACACTAAAGGGAATAGGGGATCCAAAAGGATTACCTTTTATTTTTAGCTTTTTAGTAGAGCCAAACCTCTTATGGGAATATGTAATATGTATACTATACTAATTTACTTTGTTTGTGGTGACTTACGCGTACAATCAGTCAGACTGACAGAACTATTCGTTTTATAAGTGCAGCTTGTTTTGTCTCCATTCCTGCTTCCAGTATCCCTGCATGTGTGAAAGAGTCTGTGGAATTTTAAGATAAATATATTATCCTTTTTACTTTCTTGGTTTGGCTCGCTCCTTCTTCTTTGAATCATTCCTCTCGCTTCATTTCCCGTTTGACTGCGGAGCTAATCGTACCTACCTACCTATATTATTCTTCCGGTCTGCAAACTATTATTATTATTATTATTATTGATATTCAAAATGGATACTACATCCGAGCTGGAGAGGGTACTTGTGCAGCTTGAGCTGGGTTCCGAATCGGAGAAGCAGAGATTTAGAGAAATGTATGCCTGTGTGTTTGGTGTTGGATCCTCCGGGGGAGATAATGATGGCTTCCCCAACACCACATGGTCTTCTCCAGAACAAGTCGATCGCGATCCTGCCACCACCATCGCATTTCGCACTGCGTTTCGAAACCACATTCGCCGTATCCCTTATGTGTACATGTTCCAGGGAAGTTTTAATAGAGCGAAGAAGAAGGCGGAAGTCGAGTACTCAAGAAAGGCAACACTCCCGCTGCCGGCGGAACTGGAAAAGGAAGTGTATTGGATTTTCAGTGTAAACTTTGAGAGGAGACTTGCCTTCCTCAACTCAAGCTTGGAAGGGGCTCTGGCCGACTGAGGAGGGAAAAGAAGAGGAGTTGGAGTTGGAGGGGATATTTACACCGGATTTTGTCCCTGTTATGAGGCGATTGTTGGAAAAGGGTATGAGCTGTAAAAATATATATATGGGAAGAATTAATTTTGTTCCAGAAAGTCGCGCTGACTACTTTAGATGTGCTTAGGTATTCCTATTATTATAAAATTCATTTACGTTCCATTTCAGCAGTGGCGGAAACATCTAATAATTTAGTTGAAGCTGGAGAACCCCCGACTCCACCAGGTGGGAGTGAGCTCGGCGGCAGTGGTGACGACGACCAGAGTGTGAAGAAGAAGGCAGGATCCGACGACCTTGGAGCAGACATACCTGCTGTCTACCAAACCCTAGGCACACTATACACTGTGTAATCCACAGCCAGTTATCCATATTTCAACTCCGAGCTCCTCGTTCCAAAAGGCACAACGCTGCCTACCGCTCCGGAGTCTAAAAATATTTCAGTGGCAATAGTGGGCGAGTCCTCCATTTCCATCCAGTTTCTGGAAGTCGATGGTTCTGTCGACGACCCATTCGGCTGGGACCCTCGTCTTTGCGGATCCGGGAAAGTGGTGGGTGAGGGTGAGGGGAAGCCGGAATACCAAGAGGCACGTCTGACGTACTTCATTGATTCCTCCGGGGTGTTTCGAGCCAGCACGGTGTTACGGTTTTATGAGACAGTGTCCACCTTTGAGTATGAAGTTCTGAAAGGATTATTGATTTCAGATAGGGCTGCTGCTGCAGCAGATGGTGATGAGTCTGACGACAAATCAAGAAAAAGGGGATGTCTGGTCGCTTCCACTCTGAAGACAGCTTCATTCACAGTGACAAAAGAAATGCCAGAAAATTAAATAGTAATAATATCCTATAGTTGAGTTTCAATTTTGATAGTTTTTTTTTGAAAATTCCCTAAACTTTCCGTTTATCACGGTCTTTTGTGCTCCACTTTTCATTATACGTATTCAATAATTAAGTACTAAATTAAAATTATGTGTTGTAAGTAAATATTCCTTGTTTCAGCGTTATAAATATTTTCAAAAGAAAATTTATGTTGGAGTAAGTAAAGCCCATTCGGAAATGTCCAACCTTGCTTCACTACTGACTAACATTTGTGGACAAAAAAAAGAAATTCTGTAACATGTTTCTCCATCTCCACTACTGGGATTGGTCCACCCTCTTCATATTTCTGCAACAAAGTGGAAAGGAATACATATATTCAAAAAAATGCTCACGACGACGAGTGCAAAAAGTAATTGAAATTTTATGCAGTAATTGCTACATACCACTCAGGGACTAAAATCGTTGAATATTATTTCTGCAGCAAAAATTTTATAGATTTGCAATTAGCGAAAAATCCTTTATAAAACGTGTAGAATATTATGATTATGATTTTGGGATTTGGGAACTGTTTTTTGTTTAGGTATATATATATAGAGAGAGATTTTATATACGTACACCTACTTTATCACCACTGTCATTTTTGTCATTTCGTTTTTACAGCAAAATTAAAGCATTTCTAAAATTTAAAACTTAAAACTAACCCTCTATAAATATATCCTAAAATATTTTTAATGTTTTTCCTAAATCACATAACTGCTAAAAACTACCTCCGTATGAGTCCAATAGTTTAGCCGCCTCCAATATTCGCCAAGGAACGCGCTCACAAAAAAGTCCAACTTCTCTGAGTACAAGATACATATATTTGAAAGAGGGTTCACCTGAAAGTTTAGATGTGGACCATAAAAAGGCTCATATTATTTCATATAGTTAGCATTGTAGTAAATCAGGGTCCGTAATGGACCTAATGGTTGGATGTTGGATCACAGTTCACATTCAGTAAATCGTCCTATTTCGGACAATAACTACCTATATTGAAAGCTGCTGGTTTAGTGCATGTTAGCTAATGTGAGATTGGGAGGAGGATTTGATAAAGAACAAATGGTCACTATTATTAAGATGACTGGCAAAAGCATTATCAACTTCATTAGTAGCTCAAAAATCTACAAATTTTGGCAGGGATAAAACGCCTTGTCGTTGTGCCCACGCCCCCCCCGTCCGTGGCATCCGCAAGTACTTATTCAGAAGGCGGAAGTCATGGTCGTGAAGATGAATTTATCAGAAATTAGTGCAATTACTGCAGTCGCTACAGCGCTGAGAAAATCACAAAAACCAAAAAAATTTGAAATGCTTAGATGGTCTCAACTTTTCCAAAAAGTCAACAAGTGTGACAAGAAGCGTTAGGTGGGCGACCACATGAATGAGGTGAAGAAGGAAAGTTGAAAAGATCTAAGAATAACGCTACTTGGATTGGATGACGCATAGAGGTAAATTTTGAAAAAAATTGCAATTTTTTGTCTCTTTTTTTGAAAAGGGCTTATGAGCTTATATCCACATTTCCACTACTACTAATATATTTTACATAAGTAATTTTACAGGCCGATAACTAGGAGACTAGGTGCTAGGTTGTAAAAACAGTTTTGAAATCCAGATAATTAAAATATCGTATGAGCCTGTCAAATAATTTTAATGCTAACGAAAATCGCCAGACGGCAGACATTTTCAATAATATTTTTAATTTCTCGGCAGAATATTGCAGAAACATTGAAAGGATTTTAGAAAATTGTTTGTGAAAGTTATTAAACTATATAATCTTTAAAAAAA
>JAANSN010002701.1:0-22382 GCA_036850665.1 Dicranocentrus wangi
AAATATATATATATATATATATATAATTTATATGGTATATATATACTACGTACGTACGACGTATTGAACTGTTGTATAATTTCTACTACTAGCACTTTAATGTGTACAATGTTTACATTTATTATTTTATGATGATGACACAAGTTATAATAATATAGTGTCAAAAAAATGTAATCCCTTTTAGGTAAAAAAAGGCTATAAACTTATATGTAAAATGCGATGATATGATGAACACTACACTACCCTGCAAAACATATAGCCACTACCTTTTTCTTGTTTTGTTAATTTTCTCTCTGTGGCCTGTTTGCGGAGGGAAAAGCCGTAAAAATTACATATTTAGAGGTTAATAGGTCAGAGAGAAAGAGATAGAAGAAGGGGATGTGGGAGCGAGAAGGAAAAATGTGTGTGACCCAAGGAATTTTTCGTATTTAATAAATAAATGTGTAATGATGAATTGAAAGAATTGTGTGTGCACAGACTCATTCATTTCACTCATAATAATCGGTAATGCATTTTTGGCATATTATCACATTTTGGGATATATATCATTATTATAATAACGTTTATTTAGCAGAGTAGTGTTGTTGGTCTTGCCTAGGAAAAGTTGAGTTTTTCTTTACATATTTTTTTTAGGATTTATTATTATTATTACATGGCATATATAACACACAGGCATTTTATACAAGAGTTTGAAGTCGGATTGAAGATGATTTTTCATGAAAAAATAGAAAGCTGCGGATGGATGATCGATTATGATGATGATGATGATGATGAAAGGGTTGAGCTTTATATCAAAAGTCGGGTTTTGTGACAACAATGAGGATTTGTGCTACCGCAGATCCAGCATATTGGCCTCGATGGTAGACATCCATTTTGAGCTCCAGTTCCACATCTTGAGGTCCAACAATAGGCTTAGCTAGGGCAACCACTGCGGAGGATGAGGTAGGTCTTCGGAGGAGAAAGTAGCCTCTGGTTGATTGTGGCACGTCGCTGGGTGCTCTGGCACTTTTCAGCTCTAGCAGGAAATGCTTGACGGATCCTTGCCACTGGGGTCCTCGCATTGTGAAGAGGTCAATGTAGCCCGGTTGAGGGATGCGAATGTCGGACTCAAAGCTTATAAAACTTTTAGAGATTGTCAGAGGCTCCTTTGTGTTTGATGTGCTGGTTTTCTTGCAACGACTATTAAAAGGAGTCAGGAGGATAATGCACTCATTAATTTACTTTCAAAAATAAAATGCTAAAACCCTGGAGTCGGCGGGTTCATTGTGTGTGTGGGAAAGCCTTCTTACTGAATGTGATCCCCGTCTATTGAGTATCCAGGAGGACATATGATACGGTTGCATCTAAAACCGCCTCTGGTATTTAGACAGAATTCGTCAGAGCGGCACACATTACCAGTTTGGCATTCGTCAATGTCTGTGCAGAAAGGGAGGAAACATTATTCTTTGTCAGCGTTTGCAAAATAAAAAAAATGCATTCGAAATGATTTCGCAAAGTGCATGAATATTGTGGAACTAATTGCAACAAATTATTCATGCTGTCATACCGCGACAGGTTCGGCTATCAGTTCCCAACGAGTAGCCCATGGGACATTCGCAGCGATAAGTGCCATGAGTATTTATACAGCGACCAATGCATAGCTCCGAGTTTTGCTCGCACTCATTTACATCTTGACATGATCTGATAAAAAAACAACTCTTGTGTGTTAATAGTGTACAACAACCACATCTCATGATGATATTTGAGTAGCTGAGCTGCTGTCTCTCAGTCAGTTTGCGAGAATTTCAAGTCATTACCGTCCATCTTCCCCGATGACATAGCCAAGACCACAAGTGCACTGGTATGAACCCCACAAATTGATGCAATTTTGCTCACAAAGACCGTGAATGGTTTCGCACTCGTTGATATCTGCGCAAGTTCGATTGTCGCCCTCAAGTTCAAACCCGTCTTTGCAAATGCATCTGAATGAGCCTATCGTATTGTAGCAGTCCGCATTGCCACCGCATACCTGGATGGAACATGGAACATGTTTCAAAGTAAGCAGCAACAAAAAATGATCCTGGGTGGTAATGCATGACATGACATGTCATCCAAGCTATGATAAAGGACAAAAGCAAATAATTACATGAGCCCCGTATTTTTCACATTCGTCCACATCTTGACAGTCTCCGTCTGATGTTACCGTGTGGCCTGGGGGACATTGACAGATGTAGCCCCCTCCACGATTTAAGCACTGCTGGTTAGGCTTACAAGAATGAGTTCCGCGCTCGCATTCGTCAACATCTGCAAGAAGACCCAACAAGAAGAGAACGCAGTCGTCAAGCTCTCGGCTCTTCATTATTATATTATACCTGCATTAAAAAATATGCCTAAATGTCAACTTGCACTGGATGGACCTACCTAAACATCTAGTCCCTGCTTCGTCAGGCTCAAATCCGGCAGGACACACCGTCTTGGAAATGCACTGATAGCCCCCTTGGGAGTTGACACATCGTTGATTCGTCGAGCACAAATGTCTCCCTCCGCTCAACATGGCTTGGTTGCATTCATCAACATCTGGAACAAACGGATTGGCAAAAGACAAGTGAATGAAATGTAGGCTCTGCATATCAGAGACTGCAATAATAAAGGGAAGTGGATGGTATATCAAAAATAATAATAGACTCCAGAGAGATGCACATTTAAAATTACCAACACATTCACCACGCGAATTAAATTGAAATCCAGCACCACATGCAGATCGACATTCACCGTTCGGTGCGAGAGACAGACCTGAAGGACACTGTCGAACCACACGCTCACATCTGAACGAGCCAAGAGTGTTTCTGCACTGCCATTCCGGGCCAAATCTGTGACAATCGTGGGTTCCGAATAAACATTCGTCGTCATCTGAAGGACAAAAAAAACGAGAGCTTGACTTGACCCTAGCACACCCTTTTTGTGAAATTCATAAAAATAAATAAATCCTAAGAAGCGCCCTTGCTAAAATGTAAAATTCTATTGAGACCTTCGCACTGTCCAGTTTGCGAATTTAGAGTGTAGCCCGTGCCACAACCTGTGATTCGAATGCAGGAGTATGAGCCAGGTGAGTTATCACACCGTTGACTTGCCAGACAATTGTGTTGTCCACTTTGACACTCGTTGATATCTACGTGGTAAAAAACCAGGTTTGAGTTAATCAGATTGAACTGCGGAATTAAAGTTTCTAAATTCAGTACAGTAGTACCTTGACACGCCCTGGTAATTGGGTCCCGATAGAATCCCGTTTTACACCGACAGAAGAAGCTGCCCAGAGAATTTTGACAAAGCTGTGTGCTGTCACAAGGGTTGCTCTCTCGACATTCGTCAATATCTGCATTGAACAAGTACATCACATTAAAGTCAGTAGGTAGATCCAATAGGACAAACAAGTGAGTGAATACTGCAATTTTAATTCATATATGAATCGCATGCCTTCACAAGCTGGCTGCTCCCCTCTCGCTCTATAAGTTGCTCGGAAGCCGACTGGACACTCTGTCGTTGTCCTACTCACCACCACCGGAGTCGTCGTTTGTACGTAATTGCTTCTAGCAGTGGTGTCGTCATACGTGGTACTTCTGGAGTAGCTATAGTCATAGCCACCAGCACCAGCACCACCCCCTGCTGACCTTGTGCTGAGCCCACTGTCTGGAATCGTGTTGTCCAAAATATCCGGCTCTTCATCATCCGGGGAGGTGGTCGTAGAATCGGTCGACTCTGCGTCTGTACTCCCTTCACAACGGTAGCCACCAATTTCATTGATGCAAGTCTCCGTCGCGGCACAAGTGTGCAGCCCAGTGGCGCATTCGTCGCGATCTAATAAAACAACGATTCGAGGTCAATACGTAAACTCAAGCAATCACATTGATTTTATTTTCGTGGGATTTGCTTTACTACACACCTTGGCAGAGGAATGTGTAATTCCTGTTGGGCTCATATCCAGGTGGACAGTCATTGTCCTGATTTTTATCCAACTGGTGACACTGATAGCTCCCTTGGACGTTCACACACGACTCCACCTCAATCCTGCAATCGTGCGTACCCTCTGCACACTCGTTGACATCTTATCATTGCAAAAAAACAGATGAAATGAAATATTAGGCCTGTAAAAAAATCACAGTAAAGGTTCATACACCGTCCGTAGTGGCGACCCACCCACCTTGACAAGTTCTCAGGCGGATATCGTAGCGAAATCCGTCCCGACACTGGATGTCACACTCGTAAGCACCTGCAGTATTCCGACAAGTTTCCGCGTTGCGATCACAACTGTCCAACCTTTCCGAACACTCATTCACATCTGCCAAAATAAAATATTTTCATCCGAACATTAACGCCAATCACAAGAATTCAATTTTCTTGAATGCGTATAACAAAAGTTTGGCATTTCAATTTTTACCTTCACAGTTCAAAGTGTTATTATTAAATTTGTAGCCGGCAGGACAATTATAGCGGTTGAAGTCTTTCTTGCTTTGGCAATCAAATCCCCCTGGGGTATTGATGCAGTATTGAATTTCCCTCACGCAAATGTCGAAGCCCTCAGCACACTCATCAATATCTGAAATTTGATCATTATATTATATACTTATTATTATCATTCAACCATTTATATTTAAATTGAGACTTGGGCTTTGCAAATTCGAATGAATAATAAGTCGTTAATAAATAAAGAGCCTGCACACCAACACATTGGCCCGTCTCTGAATTCTGTCGATAGCCCGGTGGACAATGATAGTCGCGTTCCCCTTCCCGAACAATGTTCTCGCAAATATAGGAGCCTAGCGTGTTTCTGCAAGTTTTGTACGGGTAGCATCGATGTTGTCCAGTGGTGCACTCATCAATATCTGGAATGTTATATGGGCAAATCGGGTTTCATGAATGGAACGGGACAATAATTACAATACAGTACAATGAATGTATTTTTATGTAATACCTTCACAAACTTGATTTTCCGGATTGAGCGAAAATCCTGCCGGACACTGAATAGGGACAACAGCATTGTGGGATGATGGATACAACGTGGATGATGACGTTGTGTAACTTGATGTAGTTCTAGTTGTGTGGTGAGTGCTCGACGTTTTGACAGAATTATTGTCTTGACTATAAAGATCCAGAAGAAGAGGATGTGATTAATTGAGGTAAACATATTAAACAGGGGTTGGAGGTACCTACGCTAAAAAAAAAGATGAAGAGAAGTGACATGTACCTTGAACCCCCCAATTTATCTTGATGGCAGGATTTTCCATCCGGAAGTAATCGAAATCCATCCCGACAGGTGCATCTGTAAGAGTTCCCTTCGGTGACACAATTGTGGGCGCATAGCTGTCCAGGAAATAGAGCGCAAACATCTCTACTCTCACTTGTTGTCCGGGGGGTTGACTGAGATCTACGTGAACCCATGTCTGCAATAATACAGCAACCATACCACAATGTCATATTATTGAAATTTCCGTAATATTTTCTTTCTTTCTTTCAGATCACGTAAATTAGTGGCTAGCTACATACCGTGTGGAGTGACACCAACTCGATTATTAGGGGGTTTATTATTATGTAAGGGTGCCACTGTGGGGCTACTATTTGGGTAACCTGCTTTTCCACCAGCTTCCAGACAACACTTGGTAAGTGAGCTATCCCATGGAGGACCTAATGCCAATTTTAAAGATTGGAATTCACAGTAAAGACCCATGGCACCAGCGACGAGCCCTAATTTACAACCTTCGCAGCAATCCTAGACAGAATGAATTTGTAGTAAATGTAGAATTTAAATGGCAAAACTATTCGTCGTACACGCAACTCATCACTACATGAATGAAATTCAGAGTGAGATTGAAAACCTTGTAGTAGTTGGCCCCCTGTCCGAATCCTGCAATACATTCCTTTCCAGATTTTGCAGTCTCGTGACCCTGGTAGCACTGCCGTTCTCTAGATAATCATTTCCAGGAGGAGGACATAGTGCTTTTAGCATCCCTATCCTGTAGATCTAATTAATTAAGTTGATTAATTTGCCTACATAATATTATACCTGTAACTTTTTCTGCAGCATGCATCAATTGTAGACAAACATGGGGCCTGGTGCTCTGCAGGAACACCGGTAACTGGACCTGGATGCTCCGTACACGTTTTGTTATCCCAAGAAAGTACAATTCCCAGGTTGCAACATCGTGCCAAAGTCGCCTCCAGCCCTTCTACTCACAACAACCAAAAAAATTCCCAATAATAATTAAACCCCACTTGAGTATGCGACTCACCACCACGTTGAAATTCTTTCGATATATGTACTTTATTTTTTTCTATCCCCTTCATACCAGTTCCTTGCGACGAGTCCGATGTTCCAGCGACAAACAGTCCAAAGAAAACAACAAACAACAACACTCCCGTGACAACCCACCGAAAGGTGAAAAATCCCGAAAATTGCAAAATCATTTTGGGTCTATGGCTTATTCCTCTCGAAGTCATGTTCCTCCTCGTCGTCGTCAAAGATGTACTCAAGGTTACTTACGAAACATATGACGAATTAATTAAGACACATAAACGTACTACCGCCTTTGAACCACCACCACCACCACCACCACCACTTACACCACCACCGGCGTTGAAAGTTCAAGCTTTCCAGTACGATTACATGCACAGAGATCACCTTAATGTCACAAATTAGCCAATCCAATCTAATTCATAGCTTATACAACTACGCCTTACAATCATCGCGATTATTATTACCCAGAAATAATATAATATGTTGTTTTATTACTTGTTACTTGAATGAATTTACACATCATACGTTCTTTACACTTACACCATAGCATTCATCATATTAATTTACATACGTGTCCATCATAATCATTTCTGCTGAGGAGAGACGCAGACGACATCTTTATCATATTAAAATTTTGGGACAAGATGAGCCAAGAACGAAATAAGTAATATCAATGTCTTCACAAGTAGGTACTACTCCCTTCCATCCAAGCCCATTTCTATTTTTAAAGAGCATCTTTTATTATTCTCGCTCGGGTCGGGTCTTACATTGGTACGTACGTACGTACCCCATACATTAAATGACGAGAGCACGCAATCAACTCTCACAGTCAGTCATCTTCTTTCATCCTTAGCCTAGACTCATGTATGAAATTATTTAATTTTTGTTTGTGTATACGCAACATGTTATGAAATATAAGTCATTCTGAGAATGTTTTAAAACGCCTTTTCCTTTAAATGCGTAACGTGATTATTTTTCTCAGCTTTTTTGAGTACTTAAAAAAGCAGTAGTAAGCAAGCAGCCCCAACTCATACAAATTTTGTGGATCACTGCGTTCCAGTAACCTATAAAGAAAATGTGTTGGAATGGAAGGAAGGAATACTTCTTACTGCTAAGTACCAACGTCCAACCATGATTTTGGTAGGAATAAAGTAAAAAATACATAAAAAATAAATTTACATGTAAATACTTGTAAGAAACTTTATTGCGTACTTTTACTCACAATCAGTACAACATTAAGAAAGACGTAGTGTGTGTCCCATCCCGTGTGGTATTCATCATGTTTTCAGATTTTTTTGGTATGCAAAGACAATGAATGCTATTTGTAGCAATGTTTAACTGGCAGGACAAAGTTTTACTATTCTAAGTATATAAGTACTAATAATATAATATCTTACTTATACTTATATCATTGATATGTCGCAACATACATCTAAAGTGGATACTTTAATCTAAAGTGGACAGTCTAAAGAAATTTTTAGTAAGTCAAAATTACGGAAAATAGAGCAAAAATACGGAGGTGTCTGGATGAAGAATCTGATTATGTATGCTTATAGCATTTGAGCGATTATAGCTCATCACCTCCTTCCCTATATCGTCGACAGCTTTCATATCCACCATCGTAAGCCTGTTCCACTCAATTAGATGGTATGGGGAAGTCGTGGAAACCTCGACACCAGCCTGTGTCCGCCAACCTGATAGCCAGTTGTCAAAACCAAATTTGGAGACACATATATTATTAGAATAGACTCGGTTGGAGCTGACACCCAGTAAAAGCTAGTGTTTGCATGGAAAGAATTATCATTAAAAGAATTAAAACTTTGTTGTCAGTTTCTCGAACATGCGAATTTTTAATTGTTATATTGTAGCACTATTATTAAGGAGGAAGCATGCTTTTTTTGCTATGACCATGTCTTATTGATTCCCTTCTACTATGCATAGCTGTGACTGATTTCACAAGAAAGATTTCACATTTCGTTTAAACTAGTTTGAGTGCTTCAATTTCCTGATGACGTTTAGAAATATAAAATGCAGATATACAATACGAACATGTAGGTAATGTGTAATACATTCTAGTTTCGCCTTCCATAGTCTAGCAAATCATAACGATAACAAAAAACCGTGGTTATTAAAATATTACTGTTTATTTGACATGGAACTGGAAGTTTCAAGGCGATTACATACGAATTACAAAGACATCGTGTCATGTAACACTTGAGAATTTTTCGAAACATTGACTCCACCAAAAGAGTATTAATAATGAGCATACGATTTTGCTGGATACACTGATGTTAAACTGAGGCTTATATATATTTTTTGTAGGCAAATTGAATCCTTTGCAAGGTTCATCGGCGACATGTTGTGCGCAATTACGTAAGAGGTTTGAGCCCCGATAGGAAACGCCAATTGGAAATGAAGTCTTTGGCCCATGAGCTGTTCAAAGGTAAGATTCATATTCAGTCTAATGATCCTAATTAAATAATTTTCATTTGTTTTGTACATTATTATGTTATTATTTTTATTTATGTTATGAATACTAGGCAAGAAGGGCACCTATGAAGGAACAGTGAAGAACTACTTCATCGACTGCCGCCCCGACGATTTGAAAGGGAGAGTTGCAGGAATTGAGAATAACATCAAGAACGCTGGAGAGCGTTTGTTGGTACGGATACGGATGTTTGTTTGTCTCTAAATTTTAAAGTGTACAATGCAAAGCAAGATTCGGAATGGCATTGTTTAAATAAATATATTTGGTAATATTTTTGTCGTTTTCAGTACTGCACGACTGTCACTAAATATGACAGGCACGGATATAAGCCCAGGGAACGGAGTCTTGACTCTGTCAAACACGGCAGTGTACTTGCATGATGCGCAGGATATGAAGCAAAAGCACAAGATTCCCATTTCGGAATTAAACCAATTGACTATGACCAACATGGGAGATGGTCTTCTGGTCTTGCGTGTTCCTCCAGAGCTGAAGCAGGCAAAGGTTGCAATATAATCATTAACTGATATTGGCCGAAAGAAAGTTTTGATGTAATTGGTCAATCTCAATTTGGGTGCTTTTGCAGGGTGACTTGATCGTGAATTGCCCTCATGTCATCGAAGCTGTGACTAAAATCATTGATGCAGCATCGCAAAACAAGTCATTGTTGAATATTGTACCACCAGGAGAGTAAGTTTACAAGCAACTACTTATTTTACAGAGTAGCCTTTATAGGATGTATCACTGCACTACAGTAACGACGAACAGTATAGCTATTAATGATTGTCACTAATCGTATCGTAAGAGCAAAGACTGATTTCATATAATTGAGAATTTCCTATTCATTAAAGGATCCAACATGGACTGGACCGTGGCAAGAAACAGGGAATTATTGAGGTCAGAAAGAGTGACTCCGAACCGATGGAGATTACGAAACGCAAAGGGCATCTGATTGTGGTAAGTAAAATGTTTGATTGGACATTTAATACTGTTTTGAAAACTACTTTTTTTTAAAAAACAAAATCTTATTTCATTTAATTATAGATGACGTCCTGTTAATGTATTGTTGGTCATCCAACCATGTCCTAATTGCCAAACCGGAATGCCAGTTTCTCGAACATACGAATTTTTAATTGTTATATTGTAACACTATTATTACGGAGGAAGCATGTTTTTTTGTTATGATGAACATGTCTTATTGATTCCCTTCTACTGTAGCTGTGACCTGTGACTGACTTCACAAAAAAGACGTTTAAATTACTTTGATTGCTTCAATTTTCTGTTGAAGGTTAGAAATATAAAATGCAAATGAAATACGAACATATATATAGGTAATACACTTATTATCGGTAAATTATGTGCAATACAATCTAGTTTCATCTTCCATAGCCTGGCAAATCATAACGATTGAAAAACCGTGGTTATTAAAATATTACTGTTTATTTGACATGGAACTGGAAGTTTCAAGGCGATTACATAAAGGTTTAACAAAGAGCTCTTGTCATGTAACATTTGGGAATTTTTCGAAACATTGACTCCACCAATTATTTAAGGGAATAAGTATATCTCTAATTTGAAAGACATTTAATAGCCTTTCTTGCAGCATCATCAAGATTGTCAGCAGAAAGGATTTGGAGACCACTGTCAGCCAACATTTTTTTAGCGTTATCCACATTGGTTCCTGAAAAAAAGGGGAAAAATTGTAATCGAAAGCCCTCATGATTAAAACCGAAATGATTGATACTATTGATAGATAGTGCAATATATATTTTTACGCTTTTTTACCTTCAAGTCTAACAACTAGTGGAACTGTAAGACCAACATTTTTTACAGCTGCGATCACGCCGGATGCGATGGTAGCACAATTCACAATTCCGCCAAAAACATTCACAAGGATTGCTTTCACGCTGGGATCTGTGAGGTTTAACAACAAAGCATTGATTGAAATCGACAAATTCATTCAGCCCAATTCAAAAATCGACTCGACAATCAAAGTGTACTGTATTTCTACCGGATGAGATGATTCTAAAGGCCTCCGTGACTTGATTTTCTTGAACACCACCTCCAACATCCAAGAAGTTTGCAGGCTCTCCACCATAAAGTTTAATGATGTCCATAGTAGCCATAGCCAATCCAGCACCATTAACTAGAAAATATTAAGTGTACAAATGGCCTTATCCAAACATCCATCAATAAATACTATGATTGATTGCGCAAGTCCAGAGTCCAGCTTACCAAGACAGCCAATGTTTCCATTCATTTGAATGTAGTTGAGATTGTACTTGGCCGCTTCAACCTCACGGGGATCGGATTCAGCAGTATGATTCGTCATCAAAAATAGCTTTCTAAATTTTCATAAACGAGCCATTTGTATAATATTATAAATAGCAACGTACGTATTTAATCAATCAAGGATTAACTTAGCAGGCATTCAAAATAAATGTGTCATAATAACCTGACGGAAATTGGCGTTATCATCAATTTGAACCTTTGCGTCGACACACAAAACGCCTCTATTGGTTTTGGCAAATGGATTGATTTCAAGCTGAGTTACGTCGTACTTTGTGAAAACACTGTACAACTTTGAAATCTCACTGGCGGCCTGCGATACACGTGAAATATTCACCACGTTATAACATAACCTTAAATTTACGCTAATGCAAGTAGTCAGCTGCAAGGGAAACCATTAATTAAACTGTAGCACAAATTACTTGGTCAACTGAAGACTGGTCAAACTCAAGAAATTTCGCTATATCTTTGGCAGCTGAAGAAGACAAACCATCCACAATGTCAATCGACACAGTCTTAATTTTTTCTGGATTTGTTTTAGCAACCTCCTCAATATCCATTCCTCCTGCTGGCGAAGCAATGCATATTGGTCCATTTGCAGACCTAGATTGACGACATTATTACAATACAATTGATGTTAATTTTTTAAACCTTCCATGACTTCACAATGTCTTTCTTAATTAGTGTACATATATCAGGCACTCTGTCAGGCAGGCAACCCTTACCGATCTAATAGAAAACACAGATATTTCTCTTCGAAAATATCGACAGACTCTGCTATCATGACAGAAGAAACTGGAACTCCACCGGGGGGTGTTTGCTTAGTAATTAATTTGTTCCCAAGCATGGCAGTAACAATCTCAGGTACTTTCTTTTGGCTGCAATAATAGTTAAAAACGGGAAACAGTGTTGATGAAACAATAGTTCCGAACCCACACACACTCTAGAGAGGTAACAAAAATACTCAATAAATATAATTAATCCTCTCGTCGTCTGTCACTTACTCTTTTAGCACGTGGACACCACCTTTAAAGCCAGTATCAAAGTGGCCCTTGCCTCTACCACCAGCATGAACTTGAGCTTTAACCACATACTCATCCACCTCTGATTACAATAATTACAAAAAAAAAAACAAATTAAACCAGCATATTCTTCATTATGAAAAGATAATGTTTAAATGACAAGCTAAAAGAAAGAAATGATTTCTGCTTACTGAAATTGTTTACTCTAGAAGAGACCTGTGAGGAATCATTCACCACCACAAACTTTTGAACGGCAACTCCAGACTTATCCAGAATATCCTTACCTTGATACTCTAACAAATTTAAGTAGCGAAGGCATTGAACTTCCTGTGAAAGTAGTCAGGTCAAAAAAATCCAATAGGCTTACTTAAATCATTCAACAACTACTAATCTCAATAAGAGCAATATCATCATGCCAAGTTATGAGTAATTAATAATAATATAAAAGTAATTAAGTCTTTATTAATACCGGTCTTTTACTCTGCCGGAACAACCAGCTGCAATGGCCCAACGGATTCAACGTTCGCTTCCACATTTTTTCAATCTTAATCTCTGATTATGATGATGATGCTGATGAGCAGGTGCTTCAAGGAATGGCTTGAGGTCTTGGCTTGGTTGACAGTTGATGGGACAGGCTTGAGGTCTTCTTGACTGATTGATGACTGAAGGTTGAAGATATACTAAGAAGTCACTGACTAAAAATTATAGAAAACATGTTCACGTTAGAATACTGCACTGGATATAGAGGGTACCGGTGACCGGTAAACCTACAAAATACGATTGGGTGACACAGTCAGTATTACTCAGACTTCTTCTGTGACTGCAATGTCACTATCCATTTCCAACCATCAATCATAAAAATAGAAATAATAATAATAATAATACATTAGCAAACTAACAGGTGAGTCGGAAATAGCCGATCACACATAAACGTCTACTAACTAATGACTAATGTTTACAATGTGAAAAGTTAGACAACTGGATGGAAATGGCAAGAAGATGATTAAATATAAAATTCGGATTTCACAGTTAGTTTGAGTGATTGATTGATGTTCCACACGTGTGTGTAACATGCTTATTGTTGATCTTGAAACTACATTCTTAAACTATGGTTCACCCACCTGCTGACCGACTAATAATACTACGTGACTAATTGCGCTACTCTTATTTTCTGGATCAATTGCCGACACACCAGAAGAGAGGCAGGCAGACACGATGGAATGGAATTAGCCGATTCCGTTTTTCCAACTTTATAAACACTACTACTATTATTTCATTCCAAGACTATTGCAAGAAATCGAGTGGATGACAGGAAATTTGTGGAAACTGATAAAAATTTATATTTAGATTTACTTGGAGATTAAAAGCGAGACGGAACCGTCAAGTGAAATAATTTATGATCGTCACCACCACCAACCAACCAACCACCTCTTCTTCTCACCTGTCTTCTGCTCTATCAATCTGGCCCACCACGCACACCACCGTGTTCTTGTGTTGTAAAAAGGCAGGAGAGAGAGAGAGAGAGAGTGAAAAAAAACTTCACATGTTACTTTACTACACACACACTCACTTGTCGTCTGTATTGTATCCGCAATCCGCATGTTATATCACGGAACAACGAGAATAGAGTGCATTATATCAACATTTACATATGAACAACATGATTTGATAATAAAAAAGTCAATCTGCACGACTCGACTGCCACTTCTCGCCGGTTAGAAGTTGTAATTATGTAGCACAATACAGAGATCCTTCAGTTCCATGCTTCCTATGATCATCATTATTAGGATTGATGGTATTATTGGAGAGAGAATTGATTGACCAATAGTCAATGACTATCTTGAGATATAATGATATATTATGATCTGTAAAACAATATCTGTCATCTCTGAAATAATTATGATAACTTTAGGGGAAAATATTTTAAACTCCGAAAGAAAATGTACTTACGGTTCGTGTACTCAAAAATAACGTCATGTAAATGTATCTCCAAGGAGATGCTAAAATTAACATTTATTTGTCAACCAACTTAAAAAGTTTCCATGTAAATTCATATATAGAGTTTTATGGCAGTCAAGTTTAATACATCATCAGCTTATAATCATCATCTCGCTGTTTTTTTTTCGAAATACTTATACATTGTGAATTGTGATGATGCCATTGCAAAAAATACACATAACTGGCACCACTTACCATCACGAACTTTTAAATGCAATTGTTTAACCAGGCAATTAGACAAGGTGCTACATATTTACTATTTTAGAAGTTTTTATATTAGTAAGGGATGGATTTCGCAGATTCCGCAGACTCTATGTCTTCTCCTAGGTGCGATATGCAATTGTGAAATTGTGAAAAAACATCGAGATGATGCATCATGCAAAGATATTGATATTATGGGATAAATAGACTAAAACTATTTTTTTTACCAATCTTTCAATCTTGGAGATTAAGGAAGGATGCATACTTTTAGTAGTACGTATATATACGTACGTAGGTATGGGTAAATTGTATTGTGAATATGAAACGAAGGAATAGATAGAATGAACATATCGGAAAGTTTCAACGTAACGTAAAAAGTAGATTTAATGGCATCCTATATACATTTTGTTTTTTTCGTCCATTGAAAAAATTGGAAAAGGAATTCTGGTGATTATTCTTTTACTACACGTAGATTTCTTAGCAATTTTCACTTTTTTCTTATAAACGAAAGTAGATCAACTTTACTTAATTACTTCTTCTGAAAGCAAAGATAAATCTGAAGACAATGGTAAATATTATCACAAGTTATTACACTGACACAAACAGAATTAGTTTAAATTGGTCAAATTCATAATGACTAGTTAAATCATTTGCTTATTATGTATATTTGTAACTTACTATAGGATCCATTGACGACGTTTATCAAATTGCCTTTTTGCAATGATTACAAACCACAGTCTTTCTTGGATACATTTTCTTTGGATGCACGTATTTTTGCTTTTTTATTAGGATTGGCAGATTTGCCTTGAAGAGTAGCCTTAGATGGTTCACGAGAACTGTTATTTATGACGGACTGGTTCCGTTTTTTACTTGTGGAAATGAAATTGGACGTATCCATATATTTGGTAGTATTACGATGGTCTGATCGTCTTGTTGAACTTGAACGCGTGTTAGTGTTTACGTTACAAGAGCTTATGTTTGTAGGGGCAGATGTGTCACCGCCATTGGTTTTGTCTTCCAGACACAGCATGGGCGTGGATTCACTAATTCCCGACGTCCTCTCATTACGCACCGAGTTATAACTATATGAATGAATTTTTACGATTTCGTTAAAAATGGCTGTGGCAATATCTGGCATGGAATTTGATTTTAAAAAATAGCTCTAAAGTGAGTACCTACCTGTCTTTAAGTTCGTTCGATTTTTGAACAAGAAGTTCTCTGCGCTGCTCTTCTTTTAATAGCATAGCCCAACACTCATTTCTTAAGTTGAGACTTTGCTGTCTGGACAACATTAAGCGATCTAGAGTGGCTTCGATTTCTCCTTTGGCATAACTCTTTTGAAGAGACTTGACTGGTAACACTGGAGTCTTTACAGGTATGACCGAAAACACACGGAATGGGTCGAAAATCGCGGCTTCCCTCCTAACGGCTTTTCTCGGTGGCCAAGTCGCAGCATTGTTCTACACAATTAATTAATCTCATTTAGCACGCCGTTATCATTGATAATCGATTTGATAGATTTAGTAATGAAATGAAAGCATTTGGTTTTTAGTTTCGTGAATGAATTTGTGAATACATACATTCTGAAGAGGCTTCTGTTTCCAGTAGGGAAATACAATGTGAAAGTCCTGGTGATATGGAGGCCTTAACGCTCGTAGGGCTGCTCGTTTATCTTTGGTATTACGCCGGTTTAACTGAGTGAAAATGTACTCCAACTGCAGAAAAAAAGACTTATCATAACATTTAGCCGTACTAACTACAACTGGAGCTCATAATAAATTAATAAGGCTTATTTACCTGAGCTGGGGTGATGTGATACTCCTGATTTGCCGTTATCCACTCTTCATCTTCTGAATCAATATCATATTCCGAATCAGAGGTACAGCCATCAGAGAAATCACTGCTTTCGGCTACATCTGTATCAGTAATATTGGACAAGGGACTTATAATACGACTTAACATAATGAAACAAACGAAAAGTTCACAAATGACGGCGTTTACCTACCTGAACCTGAAAACGAAGCCACGGGGAAAGGCGGTAGCGACATAGTTTTTGTGTATAATTTGTAATAATCTTCATCGGAAATAGGAAAGGTTTCCCTGCTTGAGCTCGGGCCAAGGATTGCTTTGTCATCCACTACCTTTAATACCTGGTTACCCTACAAATATTGCACACTAAAATTAATTTGATTAGTTTATGAAGGCTAAATAAAAGCACAAGCACATACATTTATAACAGAAAAAAACTACAAACTGATGAAATTCTTAATACAATGATCTCTCTGTTGTATTTACCTGTTCTACATCCGAATCTCTTTCGGTATCTGACGTTGATGCATACCTGTATTTAGAGTCCTTCATCTCAGCGCCTTGCAGAGCCTTACTAACTCTAGCAATTTCTTGTTTCGACTCCTCATTTAGCTCATTTTCTACAAACACTGGCAGAGGATATTTAACTTTCCTAACGGCTCCCGACCTCGGCGTATACATGCTGACTGTGCACGTTCCTAAAGGAGTTGTTTTCAACCAACAAAGACAACCAGCCAACGCCAACCACACCAAACTTTCATATGCAACGGCTGCTCCCTACAAGTTTTAAAATACAAAAGCATTATACCATATTATAAGCCTTCGTTCCTCGTAATTGTAATTAAACATATTCAAAGTGTTATTGTGAATGGACTAAAACCGCATAACATACTTAATTCACACGTTCGGGTTTTCGATGTTAGGCTAGACGGCACCTACGAGTAATTAACCCACCACTAATGACGACTACAACGCACAGCTTTCACCCGCACATCATTTGCATATTATCATTATTCGGATTCGGACAGCATTCAGATTCCAGACTCAGACAATATATATCGATGGTGGACAACTACTACTAGTTTTCAAAGAACCTTGCTGTTCTTAAACTTATTGAAAATTTAAAATGATTGATTGATTATAAAACGAGTGAAAACAGTTTTAACGTTTCAGTCAGTTTGTCATTTACGTTACGTACGTCGTTGTAATCTTGTCAACACTTGACCGACACGACACGACACACTACCTTTGTCTCAGAACGTGTCAACACAATCTCAGGTTTTATGGCATCCTTTCGTTTACCTGCTCTACTCTACTGTTTGGACGACTGGACTCTCACTGACTGACTGCGACAAAGACAAAGGTAAAAAAAACAAGAGCCGTCTACACGTTTACAGTTGCTTGACTCGACAGTAATCAAATCAGCTAACAGAACGGTGTGCAATATAAAATAAAAAAAACCTGTACGCCGTCCCTCGCTAAAAATATAAAATCTGCATTAGACGAAACCCAAATTCCTTTTCCTTCTCATCATCCTTAAATACATAATACTCATTTGATGACCACCTAGTTCGGCGAATTCCACTAAAGGACAACGTATCTAATCATCATTCTACATTCAACTCAGGTTTAAACTTTGCAGCTAATCAAATTTCTGGAAACTGTAATTATGTCAGCATTCAACACCACCACATTTGTCTCACAATCAGTTTTCATGAACTACCACAACGCTAGCCAGTTCCACTTCATATAGGTTCGGTCCGTCACAGTCTGTCCGTCTACTGATGAAAAGGAAAGCGAGAGGGTCAGGAGAAAGCTCCCGAAGAAGGAAGGAAGAAAGCTGAAACATCTAGCGACATAGTAGCGACCAAGGTTCCAAGTAAAATGACCAAGCAGGAGTCAGCTTTAGAGCTAGTAATAAAAAGGATGGAGCAGTAAAGCAAAAGCTGAAGTAGACATATAGACAGTAAGAAAAGTGGCAAGAGAAAGTCTGCCGAGCTGGGAAGGAGGTTGATCTTTCATACTAAAAAGCGTTGACATGGTCTGGCATAAGAAAACGAAGGGATCCGATAAGGTTTCTGGTCTCAAGCACCTGACAAAGACAAAAGCTTCTAAAAAAATTAGCCTGTCCGTAATGTAAAAGTAAATTCTTTAAGTTTCTAAGCAATCGAATCGAAACATGTCTAACTACCCTGTCACATCACACCGGCACCAGCAGTGTCAGACAGAACATTTGATCGTTTATCCCTTATCTTAAAATATTTTATTGGAGTTTCCATGCTTCCTTCCATACTAATCAAGTCATGCTCCCTCCTGCCCCCCGTCACCCAGCCCACCCGTAAGTTTCAAAACATAAAAAAGATTCTTGATACTGTTAGAGGTTGGAGGTTAGGTTGGGGAGGGGAGTTCAGTGGAGGTAGTATGGGATGGGAGGTATGAAAAACCCAATACGTTTTACTCTAATTAATAGGAGGTGACCGGTGACCGGACTTTGCATAAAAGCATGAAGTTTGGAATTCAAAAAATAGCATAAAACAAAATAGTCACTTAAAATTATTATTTTTTGTAATGTATAGAAAAATAAAATACTGCAGTCAAGTCTGTCACATATTATATGGGATGTCAGATGTGTGAATTCTATTGTTCTATTCCATATTAATCTCAACTAAGTACATAAAGGATGATATTGACTAATTAATTAACCGCAGAGGTTGTACTTCAAAAAAAAACTACTCTCCTCCAGTAGTTATCGTAGGGGGGAACCCCGTTTTAGCATTAAAAGTATTAACTAGTCCGAATTTTCGGGTTTTACTGTAAGCTAAAAAACATTTAAAACCCCAAAAACACATTACACATATTTTTCTCGCATCTATTCTATATATATCATCATCATCTCCTGTTCTGTGTATCGTTCGTGTGTATGCAACAATTTGGAATGGTTGGTGGTGTGGTAAGTAAGTATATTATAGGAATCTCCCATGCAAGCAGTAAGTCAATTTTATTCTCCCTCCCTCTCCCTCCACTCTGCTCTGTTCCACCTACACCATTTTTTCAATGTGGTGGTGGTGGTGGTGAGGTGGTGTGTGGTTTCTCTGCTCCTCGCTCCTGTGTTCCACACACACACACATACAACACCTGAACGCGCTATCTATTGATCAGAGTCCAAGGTGAAAATATCTCAAGTCCTGAGATTTTTCTCACCGGCATCCAAGACGGTAGATCCCGATTGTGGCTTCATCATTCAACCACCACCAACAACCAACCAGCCAAAAAAAAAACCAGAGAGAACAACACACTCTTCTGCCTGCCTGCTGGCTAGGCTAGCACAGCATAAAATAATATAATATACAGCAGCAGAGTAACCCCTCAAGCTCCGCTATTGTCATGTATTTGCATTTTATAAAGCCGTATAATATGCTTTTGGTTGGAGTTATTGGAGAAGAGCCGCATATATGCAATGTGAGTAAGTCCAAGTCCTCCTCTTCTTCTGTGTAGGTAAGTACTCAATACACCTCGAACTCGCTTTTGTTGCTGCTGCTGCTGCCCAATATAAAATTATATGTATCCACACTATCCACATAAAAAAATTCCAATTTCCTTCAAAGCTCAGCTCTCATATATGAATTTGTTTGGAGGATATTGTGGGATTGGAGAGAAATATTTATATATTATAATACTATGGATGGACTATAATACTCTGGTGTGAGCTTCTTGCTTTGTAGGTATAGGTATGTATGTATATATCTCCCTTTTTCTGAAAACCTTTTTCGTCCTCACAATAAGCCCAACTAACTATAAAGCATCACCAAACCAACCATCGCATCGCATCACCACCATCACCTTTCCATAATAGTAATATTCCATTCCTCCGAAAAATCCTCCGAGAAGTTAGTTTTTTTATAACCATATATCCACACACACACACACACATCCACATACCGCGCGCCTTCCGTTCCGTTCCGTGTATTACCAAAGTGGTGGTGGTGGTAAAGCAATAATAAAAAAGCAGTAAGCAGAGCACACAGGTCTATAACATTTTGAAGTAGAGAGCGAGAGCGGCTCCGCAAATAAAACCTGACACGGCGAGTGTGAGAAATAATATACATACGTATACTATACTACCATATATATCCACACTACTCAAATCCTGCCTTATAATGCATACTACTATACTACCATTACTACCTACACGGCTCTATATAATATGCAATATTATTATATCGTCTTCTCTGTTTCTCATTATTACATTGAAGCTGAAGCTACTACTTACTATGTACTACTTCTCTTTTTTAGGCTTCCCCAAAAACTTGTGTGAACGACGAAACGAAGGAACACAGAGTGACTCCAAAAAATATCATCATCATCATCATCATGTACCACAACAGCAGGCAGAGGAGGGTATATCCATATTATCCAACTCTGCATATTATGCATACCTCGTTTTCCCCACTATTTATAGTGAGGCGGCAGTAAATCTTGACAAAAAAAATGTTGACTACTTTTTGGGCTCTCTCTCTCTCTCGCTGGCATCTTCCAATGTAAATGTGTATATCGCCACGTTTTATATTTATAGCATTTGCATTTTGGAAGAGTGACTCTTCTCTCTCGCCGCACACACACTGTGTATATAAATGTGTATGTGTGTGTGTGTATTGTGTATGTGGTGTTGGTGTTGTTTGTGCTGTTGCTCCTCGCTTTTTCTTCTTCTTCTTTCCTCCTCTCCTCCTATTATTATTCCTTTTTGGATAAAAGGATAATAGCTTTTTTCCCTTGTGCTTTTACTATGTATATATATTATATATATGTATGCTGCTCGTTACTATAACCCATACCAAAAACGAAAAAAAAACTCTCCATATATTACCCAAAACAACGAACCCTATATCAGACAGAACCCCAAAAAAATCCTTTATATATATATCAAGCTCTCTCTCTCCATCTCCATCTCCACTCCACACACATACTCACATGATATGCATTGCACACGAAAGAACCGAGCTGCCTTTTTGACAAATCCAAAAATCTATATGGTTTTCCTCACACATAAAATGATTGAAAAAAGAGAGGTTTTGGTTGCTTTTGCTTTTGCTGTTGTGTACTTTTACTAACTATTCTTCTCCACACACAAAAAGCCTGTACCCTATACCCAAATAATATACATATCTCCAAACCTTAGTAACAACGTTACGTATATTATTTTATTTTATTTCCATGGGATCTTTTTCACTCCAAGTTTATCGTTTATCATATCCATGCATTTGCCATGTCGTGCCATGCCACCAGTCTTATGTGTGTATATATATATTTCTAAGATTGAATAACCAAACTGGTTTTTCTTCCTTCCTGCCGCCGCCACTTCTTACTACTACTCCTGCTGCTTTTTTTTCCTCTCAACTCGTCTCACTCTTCGTATGCCTTCCCTGAATGCTCTCTGAAGAAAAAAAAAGTAAAAAATATGCTCGGTGAAAAAGCGAAGAGACAGAGAGAGAGAGAGGGTACACAGAACTAGCTCCTCTTCTTCTTCTCTTCTCCCCGCATCATATTATTACATTCCCTATTCTCGTGTTTATCCTCCTCTTCTTCTCTTGGTTTTCTGAAGAAAAAAGAGCTGCTCTAAAAAGCAGCGGGTTGACTAGCTAGGACTACAGACTAGGACGCACCTCTTGCGGCCTCCTCGACTCCTCGCTCACAATACAAAATCATCCCAAAAAAAAATCCAAAAACGCGAGAGCGACCCTCTCTCTCTAAAAAAACTCGTGCAAGAACAAACCCAACTTACTTAAACTTTTCTCTGTTCTCTTCTGCCTCAAAATGCACAAGGAACGAGCGAACGGACGGACGGGGAGAGAGAGAAAACAAAAAAAAAGAATGTTCAGAGGGAAACACGGCTCGGCGGCGGTGGATATGGAATGCATGCTAGAGTAAGTTAGACATTTTCGAGAAGAGGAGCAACAACGCAACGGCAACACTGACTGCTCTCGCTCGGCTCGGCTCTGCTCTGCTCTGGTGCCAGGATCAAGTTTCAAAAAAGGAGCTCTCCTCATTATTTGCTCCTGCTGCTTCTCTGCCCTCCCAGCACCATCGTCACAATGATAATTTTACGAGAGAGGAGCCAGGAGTACTCCAACAACTCAACTCCAACAACTCCTCCATACTTTTAGTAGTGATACTACTACTACATACATTGACTGTACTGTACTACTACCACACGATAGCTTTACATTATTACTTTGCTTTACTACCAAAAGGAAAGCCAACATCAAACACAAGATATTTTATTATTTGAGTATACAACTACTTACATACAAGC
>JAANSN010002702.1:0-22381 GCA_036850665.1 Dicranocentrus wangi
CCTCCAACTGGTCCATGGCTGAGGTGAGTTCCGACTTTTGGATACTATGGAAAATGGTGGGCTCGTATTTCTCGCAGAACTGCGAGAACATTAGAAGACAGGCAGAATAGGCAAAGTCGCCAATTGAGACGTTCATCCCAGCGACCCTTTTCAATCCCTCCAGGGCGTCCCTCATCTCTGCCATCATTTCACGCTTTTTCTCTTCCCTCTGGAGTGTGTGGGATGCCAGCACGAAAATGTTCCGTAAATGTCTCTGACAGGCTGAGAATACCTTCTTAATTAACACCGACTGTCGTCCGGAATACGTCTCAAGGGCGGTGTCCATCGTACATTGAACTCCAGGAAGAACGTCCAGGAGTATAAGTGCCGTCAGGTCTTGATCCTGATGATACAAGGCACGATAGGGCTCATCCTTTGTGCTCACAAAATGCTGGTACAAAACCCAATTTGAGAGATGGTGAGATTGGTCCTCCTGGACAATGGCAAAAGCGTCACTGATTAGTAGCCTCCGGGCTTCTGACGACTTGTGAAGCACTGGTCCATCATCACCGGCACCACCTCCTTGACGAGCCTGCAGCTTTAGTAGCGCCTCAAAGCGGATTTGTCGTGCTTGTAACAAGCTTCCTGGAGAGACCTGATCGTCTTCTAATAGTTTTAGTACTTCGGAACATTGTTCCACAGCTTTGTCATAATTCCCATAGGCCAATTGTATCTTGGCTGATGACAGCAGTTGATGAATGTCAGGGATCCGGCGGCGCTCCTGCTGAGACTCCATTGTAGCTACAGGAAAAAGGATCCAAAATCATTAAAATAATAATAATAATAAAAACATAATGTTCAAATGTAAGAGTCCTTCACCTTCACCACCACTTTTTATGGTGATGTCGAGTTGGAATTAATATCGTACAAATATAAATTAATTAATAATAATACCTTTCCTTAAAGTATCCCTCAGTGCTCGCCTCAATTAACAACACTTGATACGGTTGACTATTCGTCTTCTCTTTCAAACTTCTCGTGGGGCACGCACAACGCACACGTCCTCCAACAACTCTAAAACAAGAAAAAAAACATTATTGAGTCATCAGTTGTCAGTGTTAGTAGCAAAATGAAGTGCCCACAAAGCAGGAATTCGATAATGACCAATGAATGATGATGATAATGATATACCTGCTCACCTTAAAAAAAGTATTTTATACATTCACTTCACACCTAAAATAAGATGTTGAATTACTGTGTCTTTTGGCAATTGCAATAATTAGTTCCAACAGTGACAATAAAAGTGTTCCCTCTGCTGCGCTCCTCTTTTCCTCCTTGACAGTTGCAGTTGAGTGAGACTGAGATGCCGGCATGCACAGAAATGTAAACAAAATGCTCAGGCCAAGACATGTGCAATGTTTGTCAAGCCAAGGGATATCCCTATCCAGATTTAGCACGTGTACGTGAACGTATCTTACCTCTCTCTCCTTTCCTCAACAAATCCAGAAAAGCTCCTCTCTCGTGTACAGCGTACAAAAACCAAAAAGCCATATCATATTTCAGATTGTCCATTCTGAGAAGGCAGGAGGCTCATTCATCATATTCCGTCGGCTATGCTGAACTGCTGATGCTGATGGATGGATGCTTGATGGATGGCGGAGAGCAGCAAGCAAGCTGCATCATCAGCATCAAATCAACAACTTCTCGTGAATAATACTACCTTTACCTTACCTTAGCCCACCTACCTTCCTTTCCCACATGACAATAGAGAACAACAACCCACATTTATTAGCACAAAACCACATCATGAATCATGATATGTAATACTACTACTGCTGCTATGCTGCTGCCCCTGTTCTTCCTCCTTCTGTCTTTCCTTCTCTTTTTGTTGCTTTTTGCTCTCCCGTGAATTGCACTTGATTGAGGGTTGAGTGTTGAGCAGGCAGGACAGGCAGCAGCAATAATAGTGTAGTGGTGGATGGGTGTGTGTGTGCTAGTAAGTAAGTAAGTGAGTAGGTAAGTTGAAAATGAATAGTGAATAGACGACTACATAATAATAATACTTGATACTACCCTGCGTACTGCTACTACTATAATATATTGTACATAATATAAGATTGAGTTCATTGGATTGCGCTATTGCGCATTGATTTGATGGTAGAGGCACTAGAGGCAGGCAGGGCAGGGATTAGGGATCGCAGATCGCATCGCATCGCATCATCATCATCATCAACATCATCAGAGAAGGGAAAACAACCAAGAAGGGAAAAGTTGGGATTATTGGGGCATTGTGCAATTGGGAAGTTCCTTGCCGGCTGGAGACAGACAGGCTGACTGGCTGTGTGTGAGTGAGTGAGGATTGAGGATATTATGTGTTGTTGTACTGCTGCTGCTGCTGCTGCTGCTGCTGCTGTGTAATAGTGTTTTAGCTTTTGTATCATCATCGTCATTCGTCATATAATATATCATCATTGGATTCATTGTGTACTTACTCGTTCTCACTCACTCACTACTACTGCAGTATTGTTTTGTTGTACTGCTCTCTTGCTCTCTTGTGCCTTGGTTTTTGGAAGTTTTTAGTTATAAAGTAGTAGTTCCTATCACCTATCCTAATCCCGACCTGTCCTCATCTTTAATTAATTGCACAGACATTGCGTGTTGTTACTTAGTTTTCGTTAGTTTAGCTGCGATCCATCCCATCAAGGGACACACACACAACAAGTGTGTGCACGCAACCCACGAGTGACGAGGACAAGTAGTAGTAGTACAGAGTACTACAGGACAGGAGGAAGAAGGAGAAGGACTACACAAATAGTTGGGTTAGGTGTTTATATTGCCCCCTAAGGTGTCAGGTAAGATATAACATTTATTATTATTTCGTTCATTCGTATCTACAGAGCAGCTTGATTAGTAGCGTGTGTGAACTTTGGTTGCTATCACTGGAATCACCAATTAAGACTAAAAGTCGTTGATGGGGTTGTCAGTTCAGTTGTAGTAGTAGTAGTAGCAGTCAGTAGCAGAGCAGTAGTATTATGCATTGAGTTTATGGGTTTTCGTATTGAACAATGAAAGCACGCATATAGTTAATTTTAAGTTGAAGAAGTATTGATAGATATAAACAAAATGTTGGTAAACCTATACAAACCTATAACTTTAATAATTTCGGGTCAGTGAGGAGAGACTCACAGTTGACAGACAGACAGAATATTGTCATACACTAGTCGCACGACGTAAAATATTATGCTTGACATTCAATTAAATTCTATATGGTCATAATCGCATCGCAAGATTACATTCCGTTTGAAACGCACTTGTTATTCTTCAGTGACGAATGTCATGTGTAATACACATTGTGTATCGGCATAACCTAGTAACGGTAATAACAGGTAAAATAGTAATTAATAGTAGGTTCAACTTTATGACCAACCTAATTGGAGTTTATAAAAATTTAATCCATTGGGATTAACTGCCTTCATTAACGTATAGTAACTACCCATATTAGTATAGCCTTTGGCTTAGAGGTCAGACCAAGGCTGGTTGTTGTGCAACTAATTCCTTCAATAGCCAGAGGCTTGAAGACAATAAGCTGGCCACCGAAAGATTAGCCGGGGGCTGGGGAATAATTAGCTGGCTACCGAAAGATTAGCCAGGGGCTGGGGAACAATTGGCTGGCCAATGAGATTAGCCAGGGGCTGGGGTACACATTAGCTAGGCACGGAAAGTTTGAGCCGGGGGCTGGGGTACACATTAGCTTTCGGGCACCGTATTCGGCGTCATCTCCTCCACTGACGTAACGTCCGCGTCCGTCCGTAAGTTGTGTCAGCCATTCATCTATAATTACACATATCCATTCCATAAAGGTGAAGGCATAATAATGTAGGCTAAAGTACGAAAGTGCCCTAAAATCTGTTTTTGGTCCTTCTTCAGAAGCAACGAAAAGACTGTAAAAGTCAAATGGATAACTTCCGTCAAAGGACACAATTAGTTGATACGAAACGACATGATGTGAGATGATATCATTATCAGAAACATTACATAGTTGTTGTTCTGTAACGCCATTTAAGAATCGGTAACTTTTAGTTTGAACATCATTCGAAAGCTGAAAGCGATTGGCAAGTTATGTACGAACACAAACAATTCTAAAATTTAACGGTCAGGTCAGGCCAAAGGACAATTCAGAATATATTTTTCTAATGACAAGCTGTAGTGTATGTGCCTTCAGCAAGCAAGCGACAGTTATGCATTCTAAGCAAGGCTAGGTTAATGGTTAGGGTTAGGGGTTAGAAGTTGGGGGGAAGGGGGATTGTCCAGCGGAGTTAGGAGAGGAAGTGTATGGAGGTAGCATGGGCTGAGGTATTAGGGGGGGGGGTAGTATCCCTAACCCAATCTCTTACTCTAACCGTTGTTCTCATCAGGTAATTTTCAAAGAATATTTAACATCAGTTGGTATATTTATACACAATGTAAGTCCTTGAGGTTGCAGGGGTGGGATAAGATTAGCTATTGTATTTCAATTAAACTAAAAAATAAATATATCGATCTGTGTACAAGATTTACCCCTTTTTAAAGGGGGTCATTTCCTAGTCCGTAAATAAATCCGTGATACCACCATGCATCATCACCCATAATATTATGGATCTCATGCATCTCTTGTAAACACAAGTATCTAACAAATATTTTGTTGCAAACAAACAAATAAACAAACGTTAAAAAATATAATTCATCTTTTTGGTGAGTTTTCATGATTATGCACACGAACAAAGTTTGAATAGAATTGAAATTGTTAGGCAGGCATGCCTAGCTAGATATTGAATAATTGAATTGATTGCCAATTGCCAATATCGTTGTCCTTTATTAATTGTGTGATATTATTATTATTTGAATATTTTGTCATTTTGGTTTGGTATGTAGAAAAGAAGTGGAGTTAAATGGAGGGTGGGGATGACCTGTCATCGTCCATGGATTGGACAGATGAAGACACAGTAGACTTGGCGGAGTCGGTGATTTTGGACGGGAGTTTCGTGCAGCCGATAGGTGAATTTTGATGAGTGGTTTCGACAGATTATGAGAAATGGTGGAGCATGTATCGTTTTAATTTTAATTCAATTTTAATTGTGGTTTTTTTTGCAGGATTTAACAAGCATTTTAATATGATAGTCCTATTAAAAAGGTTTCACAATGCTACAAAGAAGCTTGTGGATGCGAAAGTCTTGTGGGATAAACTACGCTACCATTATGATACTTGGAATTTGGTATAAAAATATGTACTTATATATCAGCATATTTTGTAATAATCAATGTTGCGTACTTTAATGAATTGTGATGAACTATATGTGTGATTCTGATTAATTGTGGCCAAATCTAGGACAAAAATGCTACGTGTCCGTTTCCTAACGACACCTCCGAGTTTAGTCTACCTGAAGGCGACTTCAGCCAACTGATTAGGGACAGAAAAAATCAGTCATCCTCTCAAGACAAGTTATTGGATGATGATTCTCGGGATTCTGGGAGTGGTATGAAATTAGATGCAAAATAATCTCCAGACGTTATCATGAACTTGCTTACTAGATAAGTTAAAATGCATCGTGATCATTATAGGTCGGGAAACGTCGCCTAATTTGCCCATTGCTAAACGAGGAGCAACTCTCCAGTCCGCTATGAACTCGTCAACTAAACGAAAATATTCAGCTTCGTCTTCAGATGGTGCGGCTCAGATTCTGGACGAGAATCCACTTCTAGAGTGCAATCCATTGCACGGTTAAGGTAACCTACGGGTGTGGTTGTTGTATTATCAACATGTGTGCGCGAGAGCAAATTTACTTTTATAAGATGCAATGATATGGTGTGAAAGTACTTAGTAATAAAAAGCAACCTTTTGTTTGTTTTATAATTTTGTTAAACTGCTGCATTGATATTGTAATCCGTTATTATTAGTCGAATATCATCTGTAAGTTGTAAGTATACTTTGCAGTATTTGAATACATTTTTTTGCGTTACTAAAAATTGAATTCTTAGTTTGTCTTGGCGGTTGCAATTAATGTCATAAATATGGGATTGCTTTATCATTTTTCCTTTATTAAATTCTGTAAGTTATGGCGCGCAAGTTTATGCCGTTCTTATATCTGAATCCCATTTCAGTTTCATTTCGTTGTGTTGAATTTTGAAATAGTTACATCATCCCTCACTCACCACACCACCAACGTCACTGTACATACATCCCCAATGGCCGATTCTAAATCCTAATATTAAATCTTTCCTCGAGTACCTCATGTGGACAGAGTGCTGGAACCGGAACTAAAATGTCCAGCGCGTTTCTTTCCCATTCATTGCAGTTTGCTCCTTCTAAGGTTTGTACTTTATACATTGACTGGGAGGTCAGGTGACTAATAATTAAGGTCAAAAGTTGACTCAAATGACATTGACATTGGCTACTAGTTCCCCCCAGTCAAATTACTGTAATAATATATGATGTAACCACACCGCACCGTCGACTAATAAAGCTTAAGCTAGGAACGCAACGCAATATATTAACATGTCCAAGATTTTGTGTCAGAGGATCAATAGACTATCTATCTAGATGACATTGCCATGAGTTGCGATAACCACAGAATCGAAACCGTGATTTTTTGTACAAAACTCTAGTAATAGATAAAATACTGAGCATGCACCTACCTACCTACATATCCTGCGAATATATTTATTATTATTACTTTTGCACGATTTACATTAATTTGTTGCATGACTGATTCCTCCGCCAGTTGCATAACACCGTTTGTAACAATAAGAAACCATCTCTTTTCCCCTATAAACTCTAATAAACTCACCAGTCCATTCACTAACCATAATATAGAGTTGAGAAGACTGCTCTCCTCTATCAAACAGTTACAACTGATATGTGGAAAGAAAAGGTTCAGTTCTTTTCACGACAGTATTCTTTAACAGCCCAAGTATATCCACATAGATACATATTTTATATGAGTAATGGTTGACCTATTAATTTATTAAAAACTCGTGACTAAATCTTGGTTTAAAACTCCAAAACAACATTCAGATATCTACTACCATCCCATGCACTAAACTAAATTGCATAATTTCGTTTGTTTAGAGAATACACTCTCAATCCCTTTTAGAAAAAAAAACGAAGGGATACTTTTTTTTTACAGAAAGGATTTTGTTCTCACAAACTTTCATTGCGTCCTGCACACTCTAATTTTTAACGCCAAGTATTAGCCCTTCCATTCACTATATCCCTCGCCTGTCACTTATTGTTGTACGCTAACGTAAATAGCTATAGGCATATTATATCATTATGATTACCATATCCGTCATCGTCATCATCATCATCATCATCATGCACGTGTACTTTTTGCATAAAAAACTGTGTTTGCATGAGAGACTTTATTTTTTTTGCAGCGCATCCCCTACTCTCCTTCCATTTTTTGTAGTCATTTGTTGCTCATTAAATTGCACTTTTTGGCAAAAAAAACACGTTGAGCGTAATAATATGGAGCATCAGTGTGAAGCATGATTTGGTATGGGGGAGTGTGTATTATGAAACCTTGATTTTGATTTAATTTGCTCTTCTCTTTTGTTTCTTTTTTCATATAAATACATCGAGTCCTTTGGTTCACTCCGACAGTACTACCTTCGACACCTTGCTGCACTCGACTCGGGGGTAGTGAAACATACTTCACGGGCCGGCCTAACAAATACAAATATTATAATAGTTCTACTTTTTAGTTTTCACAGTGAATTTTTATTTTAAAGGGTCCAAAGTTCGGAAAGTGGAGATCATGGTCAAGTTCCAAGTAAGTAGGGATAGACATCCTTCGTTTAAAAGAGTAAAAACTCCTTCAATAGTACATCTATATTTTTTAAAAAAACCTGAACATTTGTTTCTTTTCCAGCTAGCGATAATCCTTGGGTTGATGTCGTGTCAGCTCATGGCTGCCAAAGAGGAGGTGGCAAAGGACACCACCAAGGTTGATTTGGAGGACTACATGGATAAGGGCAAGAGTGCCGAAGAGCAGTTGAATACGGCGGAAACAGGATATTATGGACATGGTCATCATGGACATCATCCTTATCATCACGTAGGACACGGGCATTCCTACCATGTACCATACTATCATGCAAGTTATGGTATGTCAAACACTTTTTTAGCCAAGCTTTTTTAGGGTTCATAATATCAATCTAATCATCATCATCATCATAAGTTGAAAGCTGCAGTGACAGTTTACGGTCTAAATAATAATAAAAGTATTTATTTTGCTTGTTAGGTCATCATCATCACGGACATGCTCCGCATGGACATGGCTATGGACATGCACACACTTATCTGCACAAAGGATACGGTAATAAAATAATCTGGGGTGTTGTTGGCTGAGTGAAGGGCCACCTCAAGTGTACCATCATAATATTAATTTAATAAAAGAGCATTTTGTTCACTCGTTTTGAAATTGGATAGGGACATTAGGACATGGATATGGACATCATGTTGGAAGTGCGCACGTCTCCTTCGGAACACACATCCACCATGGTCATGGTCACCACCACCACGGCTATTATGGCTAAATTAATCTATTGCTTTGGAGAATCCAAATACGTTTTATATATTATTACAACAATGAATTCATAATAATGCAAGCAGTAGCTGACTCTAGTTTCACAATATATTATTATGTATTTATTTTCAAGATTTTAGCCCATTTTTTACATACATTATTACTTTAGGATTAAAATACTTTCCATAGTTGAATCCATGATGATATGATTGTCTTCTTCACCTAAATACTTCTCACCACCTCACCAATGCAAACTAACGGCTCTCTCTCAAAATAATTTAACAATCATTTGGGCTTACTAATAACTAAACTTGTAATAACTTACACGTGGGATAATATTTATATTATCAACTACTTATTTTAGAAAATATCTAGCATAAATCTCGAATTGGTTGAATGCAAAACACAGGTTGAGCAGCTAGGAAGGATTTTTGTGATTCAAAACAGTATATATGATTTTTATCGTCATGTCTTGCGGTCAGTTCCCCATACACAACAAATTCCATAGAGCTTCACGCAACTTCTTAAAACCTTTTCTACAACATGTGTGTATTAAAAGAGTAGGTAACCGACGGAGGAGACTTTAATTAATATAGTAAATATAGGTAAATTATCATAATCCATCCAAACGAATGTTAATTATAATAAGAGTTGTAATTCTTAACTTCCTAATTCTTAATTCATCTGAATTGTTAAACTTAATTTAGCTGAGTTATAATAAGAATAAGAGCTCGTTGTTAAGATTCCTAATATTTCAAATTTTTGCCGGTGACAATTAATGACCCTATATAGCTAGAGGGAGCCCATCATGTAACGTGGTACTTGAATATTAACTTCATATTATTATTTAAAATGATATTGGATATTAGATCATTACATGGGGCTGGGAGGAGTGTAACCATTATAATTGACGATGGGCACGGTTGAGGCGTCGGAACGTGGACTTATTGGGGTAGTGCTATCTGAATCTGCATCCTCCTCCTCCTCTTGCATCTTAAATTGTGCAATTTTCTCCACCTGTCCAAAATCCAGCGCATCCAAATTGGGCGATTTATAAAACAAAGAGCCATGTTGTAGGAACACGCTGGGGTGAGGTGTCGCTTCCGGAAACCTCCCCGTCTTTTTTATCATCATGCAAAACAAGGAAGTGGCAATCCTCCCCCAATTCCGTAATCTCGGAATAAAAACAAACGAATCAAGGTAGGTTGTTCATTGAGTCGTAATAATTTTTCGGCATTGAGTCGTAAATATAACCTTAATGAAAAATATAGTAAGCATTTTGCGTGAAATTCTTACTGTGGAAGGACGGGTCCAAACCTGAACTCCTCATCAAATTCAACTGATGGAACTTCCTCGATAATGCGGTTCATAACTAGGCGCATTGCGTGATTGGAAACAGTGTCGGCACGTACGTCCAACCACCTGGCAGTGCGCTTACTTCGGTTGCGAAACTTTTTCCATAAAACGAGAAGCACGTCATGGGAGTCATTTTTCGCCGTAATTGTCACTGGAACCAAGATTATCGCTCTTCCCTTTGAGTCTTCCATTACATTCAGCGCATATGCGCTAACAGACACGTGATAGCTAACTCGATCCGGTGCTACGCTGACGCGTGCGCGGGCCTGATTTATCGGGATCTGCACGACCCCTGCCCCCCTGCACGGAAACTGAGCCGTGGCATACTGAAACTGCTCTGGGGTCGGAGATACAATCCCACATTTCTTTAGATCAAACCCTTCCATTGGCTCTGACACCTTGTCTAAATCCAAATTGTCTGACACTACTCCAGTTGATGTAGGTTGTGGATGACGAACGCTAGGACGGACGGAACGCTAGACAAAACAAGAGCTTATATATAGATATAATAGACTATGAATTTCTTCCACTGCGATTAAGCTTTTTTTTAGTCTGTACAAATATTTGAAGTGCTCGACCTTCACAAAATGTACTGACAAGAGGATTATATCTTGGTTTGATAGAAAAGAAAATGTATGGTCACTTGGTCATAAACAGCATATTGCTTTGCACGGCGATTTACTGAAGATGAGTCAATTGCATTACAATGTTGTATAACGGAGGGGTTTGGAGATATAGTGGAAAGCTGCAAGCAAAGTGTGGCACTAAAATCGTTTTAGGTTCGCCAATAATACCTATTCGTACCTTGTTTCGTGTTATTGTATTACTTGAGGAAAAATTTATAAAACTTTAGGTGATGGTACTTGTATTATCTTGTATTATTAGACACGATTATGTACCCATTTCAATCAAATGAATTGTGTTCAAGACTGACCACGTTAAACCTTAAATGACCAGGCAGACACGTAACTACCTAAATGTTCGATGAGCCTGTATTTAATGCATGCCATAAGGATTATGAGATTTATTTGATCATTCTTTGTGTGAATGCGTAATCTGCATAATATTATGTCTTCCTTTAAATGCATAACAAAAACCAACCAAACCACACTCCATAGTGTTTTTTTCCAAACTTTATGAATCCCTTCTTCTTACCTGTAGATCCTGGAGGGCCCTGAGGTTGAATTCCCGGCGTGGTTATCTTCCTACGTTATTGCATATATCATACTAATTAGCCCTCCATCCAACTTGTCCCTGCTTTTCACCCTTTCTCCTGCAAAGTCATTAGGGAATACCGACAGAATTTTTTAGAAAGAAATGTGCAGGAAGGATGAGAGTTATTCGGCTCCAGCGCAATGCCACGGATAAACCATAATTATAATCATAAAGTATACTATAGTTTCTTCAATTTATATGAAGGGGAATGTGTGCACTAATATAAAAGTGCATCGCATTTAGCGTGGTGGGTTTAGCATGGTCATGGACTAATGAATGTAACGTCAACCTACGCGTCAGGTTATGGCGTTTGATAATCCAGTTGGGCGAGGAAATTGTAAAAATCCCGATGATGCTTTTATTACGTCGGACCACGGAATGTAAAAGTTGAAAGTGCAAGTAATTAATTGCATAGGTTTTCTTTTCAACCTTGTCACCCAGGAATGTCATGTCAGTGAGATGTATTATGCAGGCTACTGCAACTCTTCAATCAGCAGAAAGAAGGAGCAACTCTTGACCGGAAATGGGGATTTGTTAGTGCCAAGCTAAGTACTTAGTTATTTTTTTTACCTTCCGCCTGCGGACAGGAAACAACCTTCTTGGTGGCCTTGAACCGGCTTTCAATTCTGAGCACGTACAGTCAGGCTAATCAGAGTATTAAAAGGCGTCTTTTATGCTAAAACTTCTCAACAGTTGAAGGAAAGACACGCGTACAGCGGTTGCAGGTGCGACGAACTAGTAGAAATTGTAAGAAAGCGACGCATATATGTATTATATATGGCATACATAAAATGCTAATTGGATTCCAAGAAAAATGTGCGCTCATAAAAAAAAATCCAAGAACATCCATGTCATTGATTTCTACTCCTATTGAATTTTGTGTGACAATGAGGTTATAGGTACATGAGAGAAATTGACAAAGGTCAACCAGATGTCATTTTTTCCCAGCTTTTTTTATTTTGTACACTTATAATAATATATTATATTTATTATATTTATTAGCCTTTGTAAGGATCTGGTCTTGTGTCATTTAAACCGAGATCAAAATTGTCATTATGTTTCTTTCTTTTACACTTGCACTCATCATATATATTCTACACTAGTTATTATAATATGCATGTACCTATATATATAATTGTCATTCATAATATGTTGTAACTTTGTGTCTTCTTGGTGTATATGGATATGGACGCTTTGTAAATTTTAGATGATTTGTTTATGACTCCTTAATAAGTAGGTAGGCAAGTTTTTGAAAGGTAAAAAAAAATACTATTCATATAGAATATTATAATATGGCACTTTAAAGCTCTCAATCGTTTAGCCCAAGTAGGCCAATCCACCATGACCTAGGAGACCACCGTGGCCCCCGAGTAACCCATGTCCGTACCCTCCGTGCCCGTGCCCATGTCCGTGGTGATGAAGTTGGTGCCCGTGCGCATGTCCATGCCCATAACCATGATGAGCGTGCCCGTGTCCATGTCCATGTCCGTGATGATGCCCGTGGCCGTGGGCGTAACCTATGAATCACATTATGGTAATTATTATTAAATCGTTGGAGAAAAATATAGGATTCAATACAATGATAATATCTTGTATTCGATTGTTACCATGAGGTCCGTGATGGTGTCCGTGGTGATGAGGACCATGATGGCCGTGTCCATACGCTGTTTGAATGAAGAAAATTCATGTATGGGTATACGTTCTTTCTACATTTAGTAATTGAGCTATTGTTAAATGTTAATTGCGCTTGGTTATAATTAGCTTACCATATCCGTGATGACCATGTCCAATTATGGGCTTGAATCCTCCGTGACCATGTCCTAGATGGTGGTGCCCATAGCCTGCGTTATTTTTAAAAAACATAAATGAACTACTGCATTTTCTCCAAGCAAATTGGAAGGTATCATTTAAAATGATATAGGAATTGATTTATTTGCAATACCATGTCCATGTCCTCTATGGTGTCCGTGAAGTCCGTGGCTTGGCACGTGCAAACCTATATTATTCAATAATAATAATACAGTTTCAAATGACATAACTCCTCTACGCCATTTGCATATTGAAATGAGAATTGAGAAAAGCTTGACTTACCGTAGCCATGTCCTTTGTGGTAGATCCCGTGATGTCCATAATGACCTATACAGATTCAAATCCTCATGCAATCAGCATTGGAGTATTCGGGAGGGAGGGAGAAAGCTTGTAATAATAAAATAATAATATATTATGGTTACCAATGCCATGTCCATGACCGTGTCCGTGGTGCTTGATAGGCCCATGTCCGTGATGACCATGATGATGATGGTGATGGGGGTGTCCATGAGCAGGCCCATGTCCTCCGTGGATTCCATATCCTCCCGGAGAATGGCCAATCAATCCGTGGCCGTGTCCATGCCCATGCCCCCCATGTCCATGATTAGCTACCGGGACAGCCCCATGACCATGACCATGATTAACTACTGGTACGGCTCCATGTCCATGATGACCCAGGATTGGGATCCCATGCCCATGTGGCGCGTGCAACTGAGCATGTTCGTGGCCCTGGCCAGGATGTGCAGCGAGCCCTTGATGCCCACCTATATTATGCGCATAGTGATATTTTTTATTGTTTGATAAAGTCACCTTTTTTACCCTGATGAGTCATCATATCAAGTCCATGATTTTCATAGGTGGAGTATTACCGTGAACTGAGCCGTCGGTGACTTTGTATCCGCCAGTGACGACAACGGCAAGATCCCCACCTCCTCCGTCATGACCACCGCCAACAGAGTGCTGATGGCCACCAACATAAGCATGTGCTCCATACGGTCCATAGCCGCTCTCCGCCTCCTTCAGCATTTCATTGCCATTTGGGTCGGCAACTGTCGGGCTGACAACCGAGCTGGCCGGCACTGGCTGTGTCGGCGGCTGAGCAACCAGGCCTGCTGGCTTCCCATAAATGATCTCTCCTCTGACTATGCTCACTAATGATCCCAGGAGCAGTACTGATATCTGCGATATTATACATAATTTTTTTTGACGTTAGAGAAAACCTTTGAAAACAATACACTGACTGATGGCTGATACTTCCGGTATGCACTTCTGAAATCTTATTATCATTATTATTATTATGTAACAAGTTCTCTCTTCTCCTGCTCTGGAGGAATCTCACTTTACACGAAGCTGAAGAAATGCTGAACAACTTACATGATACTTCCGCATTGTGATCACTTTTAATATTCACGGAAAGTTTCCGGTAACAACAACCCCGACAACAGTAAAAAAGGCGTATAAAAAAGAGGAAAAAAAATAAAATCACTAGACACTCTTCAGCAGTTAGTTGGGTTGGAGGGGGATGAAAAAAAAAGAACTGAAAGCGAAATGAAGCCGTCGTCTTGTCTGCTCGCTCTGTTGTGCTCAGCGTCTATGACACAGGCATCACCACAACTGATACACTTTTGGTTTTTACTCTCGGCTTTATATAAATCTTTTTAACCTACGTCTTTGAGTACAATTGCAGAGGTTTTTAAAACGAAAACGATAATATCATGTATTACATACATATGTTATGGTTGTAGAAAATACCTTAATTATTTTTTTTACTACGGCAGCAGCGTGCTGTACTTACTTACTTACTACCCCAGTCTGCCTGCCTTGCACCCTGCTACTACTCCTGTAAAACCTTACTACAACTAAATAACTGATAGTGGCCGAGAATAATGAGAGATATGAAGGGATAATATTATATGCGCAATCAAAGGGTACACCTGTGCCACTGATGCATACCTACTCTCCTCTCCTCTCGTCCTGTTCTCCTGACACGAGTTCTTGAATGCAGTCAGCATAACCCTTTTCTTAGCAAAAAAAAGCATAGGCTGTGTGTGAGCAACAAGTATCTTCATTGAGTTGTGGATACTACGAGCAGTAGTGCAGTGCAATATATTATGATCAGTGAGTGAGTCAGTCAGTCAGTCAGTCAGTCAGGAGTCAGGAGGGATCATCAGTTTATTATTATTACTATTATTATTATGAAGTAAGTTAGTGAACTACTGAGCCCTTAGCAAGTTGCACTTTGTACATTAAAAAAAAATTTTTTTTACACTTTTGCTTTCAACCCAACTTTAAAACTACGAGACTGCAATTCCTTTGAATTCAGTCAAAATTAATATAAAAAAGTGCTTCAGGGCTGATAAACTCATTCATCGAATTTTTTTTTAACTTTACTCTCATTCTGCAGCAGCAGTAGCAGTCAGCATATTTACTAGTGCATTCCCTCCACTCCACACATTCATATCCCCTCATCATGTCCACACTGTTTAAGGCATGCGTGCCTGCACTATGCGATGCGTGCTACCTGTTGTTCTTACCTTTGTAACTACTAACTTAACACTCCATCAAGTTACCTTGGCGAGTTATTACGGTTCAACCAATTTTTTGTGAGTTTTATATAAACTCTAATTTTGTTTCGAAACTCTTTTAGAAAAAAAAAGATGCGCTAATAATAAGGAATTAAGAGAGGAACACTGTTGAATCCTGAATACGTAATAATGCTTCTGCTACAACAACAAACAACAACAACGTGCATTCTTCAACAGCTCAGGTTTTTTTTCTCTCTCTCTCCAAAAGAAAATTACAACAAACTTTCGTCTGTCTGATGCGTATATTTGCCATTGATGGTAAAGTAAAGTGTGAAATAAAGAATGCTGCGTTCATCAAATTGGAGGAAAAGAGTAGTACCTATGATGATATGATATGATATGATTATTATTCAACATTATAAACTGTTTGTCCTACGGGGGTATCTAGCCATAATAATAATGGGCTGTTGATGCGGTTAAAGCGTAATTGTAGCGGAAACTTCTAACAAATTAACCACGGTTTCTCGCAACACACACACACGCCGAGGGAGGATGATATAGTTTATGATAGCGTATGGTTTTTAAATATCTATTACGGATTACGGCTCGTATCTTAAATATCTTTTTAAATGTAGTCAGCGTCAGCAGCAGCGGATTGTTGATTTGATAGGCATATTATATTATGTTTTCCTTGCTACAAAGTGGCTTGCGTCTTAAGATAAATAATAAACATATTATAATATATTGTTGCATCTATGGCTGTCCACTATATCTGCCCACTTGTTTCTTCAAGATCCGCGCACGCCGATGATGCTGATGAGATTATACTCATAGACTAGAGCTTTCAGTTTTTCCATAAAAAATTAGTTTGCTAATATTGCACTTTTAATAATATTGGATCCCAGCAGGTGTAATATAACCGTAACGTTTAGCTTATGAGTGGACACAAAGATACGATAAATTTCTTGTCACATTCATAAATCCTAGTGTACCTTCGCTCATTGATTGCTACTGTTGTTAGTATTAACATAAATTCACATAATAATAATAAAAAGGAGTGCAAGACAAGCCGCGCCGCAGTTTTTTAAAGCAGTCATCATTTTGTAAGGCAAGCTCATTAAAAAGGTTTTAATCCATGTAATCCATAATAATAATCATAATAATAATGGATGCATGCAATAAGTAAAAATGCAGTAAATTCGTTAAACAAATGAGTTGCATAAAAAATCTGAATGCAAGAGCCTATAACATCATCATCAATCAAATCACGCTCAGAATCAACAACAACGGGAATTCGTAAAAAAAGTATAACAAATTCATACTTAATTTACCAATGATTTCTGTACGCGATAACCTGATGTAAAAAAGCATCATAAAAAGTTGATGTGGAAATGGTTTTGTGTCTTGTGTATATCAACTGTGAAACAAGGGTTGAAGTGGTTTTGCAAATAAATAGTAAAAAAAGAATATCGTGCGTGTGGCAAAAATTGGTTTGTGGTAAAGTACAATATCATCATGCGTACCAACAATCTGTTCAAATTATAATTAGCAATTTGGGGGACTCTGTTTGTGTGTAGGAACTCCAACTTCCCATGCCACAGCCGCAGCTACTGCGACAATCACTTTTTTAATGCGCTTTGTGTACGCATTTCAGATCACAACAAGACTCACAGTCAGCGACCCTTTTTGAAACGCAAAACCTCTTGTGTAGTTTTTGCGGATGTAACCGCAGAATGTATAAATTGAGTTGAAACTGATGAGACAAAAAAAATGGACTCACGGTGCGTACCACCTTACCACCATAATAATGGTCCACATCAGGAAGGAAGGGATTTGTGGAAGCAGAGGAAACAAGTGGAGGAAAATATGTAGGACTTGGGGACGTGAAGACAAAAAAAATTATTAAAATCTAATAATAAATAATGATTCGCAGTGTGTGTGTGTGTGTGTATTTCCCCTTTACATCCCATATCATTATGGGCCGCCCTGCATGCCTGCACAAAAAGTTATATAACGACGACGACGGTTACAAGAGTGGCCTAAATATAGGACGACGACGACGACGATCAGGAGGACAAGGAACATGATATCAACTCCTGGTGTCATTTGCATATTTTAACAGTCTCCAATTTAATTTTATTCTATTGTCGCAAAGAATGGAAAAAAATGTACAATACATCACACTTTACTCTCTGTTTCTATACAATTACGACGGGCATCCGCTGTGGAATAGGGTTGCAATGGTGGTCGCCCCACCTCCGTCGCATTTGCTTCGTTGTAGGCCAAATTGGAGGGCCAAGCCAGGTGCATCCAACGAGTCAAAGTGTCTTTAATAAAAATAATACAGAAAAACCCAACAACTAAAATAAGTAGAGCATGTGTTACGATGTGTCTGGCTGGGCTAACGTTGTTGGCTCTAAATTAACATACATCCACCAATTTTCATATAAAAAACTTGTCGCAAAGACAATTACCAAAAAACTGATGTGAGATAATATGTATTATGACTAAATTTTTTTGCAAGCTCACAACAACCAGCTTATTATTAATAGTATTACCGAGTCATACACACACGCAATAAATCCAACAATTTTCAAATTCCAATCAGGAATTTTAAGAAATACATCAATTTCAACAGCAATGCACATCATATAATACTTTGTTAATTGTCATGTTGAAATCCCTGCTGCACTAATGGATCAACAACAACTCATCTTTACTATTTATGAAATACTTTTATATTATTATGCTCTGCTATTATTATGTATACGGAAAATGAAGGAAAAAAATCGCGCAGTTACAACACAGACCTACAATAACCTAAACTGCAACGACAACGACGACGACTGTCTGTCTGTTCTAAATCTCATTAAATTTTTATTGGTGTTGTATTTTGATTTGGTTTTCACTGAAAATCCTATAAACGTTTTAAATAGTGGTATCAGGACTATCAGATCAGGAGCAGGCAGTGTTGCTGTTGGTTGGGTGGATTATATTGTTACATGACATGAGTAGTGAAGCACTTACACTTTTGTACGTATAATAATAATTACAAGTGTAATACTCCACACCCACCCACACCCGCACCAGCACCAATATTATATAAAACAAGATAAAATAATGGGCTCCTGGTGTAGTAATGCATGCAATAATAACCTCCACGTCTCGACTCGACTCAACTCCCTTTTTCCCCCCCGTTATCTCTAATCTACTTAAACTAAATGTTCGACCGACTGAGATTGCAATTCTATCCGGCAAAAACCGCTCACAACACACACACACACACACGACTTTTTACAATTTACCAACTTATAGCTCCGCCGTAAGTACTTAATCGTGAAATAATAATTATTATATAATACGTACGAGTACAATACCTCTTCTTCTGAGCCTATTATATTATGATTGTATCTCTCTCTGTCTGCTCAACCCTTTCAGTATCAAATAGGACTGCAGGTGCTCCTCTGCATCACGTCAAAGTGCAACTCCAAAGACCGATATTGATATATTATGAATGATTACTATGTACTACTCTACTACTACCCTCCTCGTCTTCGTCGTCATCATCATCATCATCATCACTGATAAATGAAGAAAAAAATGTGTGCCCACCGTGTACTTCTCCTTTGATATTACAGCGTTGTTGGCGTTTCCTGCACGTGTGAGAATTGGGTTAGAAATAAAATAATATAAGAATCATAATAAAAGTTATTGCACTTCACTTTTACTACTACTCCTCCGCAACTTATTAGGCTTTACTTTGCCTAAAATACTAAATGATTCTAAGTTACCACCTCCCTCAGCTAAGCCAGTCAGCAATTCTTTCTTGCTGCAAGGAAAAAACCTGAAAAAATTATTCTGAAATGCAGCATTTTACACAAACGCTAAACGCATACATAACATGTGTGTGTACTTCTTGTGTACCTAATTAGGCAATCAGTTTCTTATCGATCAATGATCAGCTTCTATTTTGAAAATTTTTTATATTGTGTTTCGTGCTCAATTCTCAGGGGAATTGCCACTTTTTTGGAATTTACTATTTTAATTGCACTATATATGTATTAATGGCAGCTTTTGCACTAGTTGGCGTTTCCAAACTAATCCTGATTCTGATCAGTTTCCCGAAAAAAAATCCCAATTAAAATCGTGTTTTGAAGCAAATTGCAATTGTGTAGATTTTTGATTCATATGTAACCGGCCGTCATTAGTTAGTACAAATAAGTGCAAGTAGCAGCAACGCAATACATATCTCCCAGTTTGATCAAAAGTAGTAAAGAATGCGCTGAATAATTATATTGTAGTATTATTGCTTAAGGTGTAGTTTACGAAAAGCCATTAGCCACCAGTCCATCAAGTAATTACTTTAAAAATAAATGATTGAACGATTGTTTAAAGTGCGTCCAAAAGTGACAAGCATTATAGGTTTAAAAGCATTTTTGTTGTTACAAAATCCACAAATTTTCATTCAAAAACCAATACGGAAATGGGAAAGACGGGCCACCGTTTTTTCAGGAAATAATAAAATCCCTGATTTCGATCTCTGTTTAACTTGTAGGAATACAATAAATATACAATAATTATTAGTGATGCAGAGAAGAGATAATCATAACGCATATAAATAGTTAAAGAAAAGGTATATAAAAAACGCTTTGTTGAGCGTGCAGTGCAGAACCTCGTGCTCATAACAACACCAATCGTCGAACCAAGAAAGTCATGGATGAAAGTCACTTTTGTGGTGGGGGTGTGCTATGGCGTAGTTTCATCACACGTTCAATGGCAATAAAAATAATACTGACAATGAATTTAAAAAAAATGTTAACCAAACATCCATCCCTATTTCATTTAGGTACTCGGAATTTGTTGAACCAAAAAGGGACACTTCCCGTGTGGCCTTATATATATAGTGTTCATATGCAATGAATCTAATCTAGGTAATCAGTATATAGCAAAATTTTTATTGTGAAGCCGGTTTGCATTGCATCATAATATTGTGCAGACATTATTATAATCTCCATACTTTGGCGAACAAAAAAGATTCTTGTGCAAAAACGGGTGGAGGGTTTTGAATTGGAATTTATTTAGTGCTGTAAAACATTCAGTTATACTTGCATATTTGTATAATGAATGACTATCAATCAAAACGCCAAGAGTGCAAAGAGGGAAGTAACTAGATAGAAACTATGCAAAAGTTGCAGGCATAGAAGTGGTTATTGATCCGTAACACAATAAAGAATAAAACGCAGCAATAAATATATTTGCGATTTTTGCCAATAAAGGTGGATGTTGCCTTGATCTTGCTAGTTAAATAGCATCGGTGTGAGTGACCGCGTGACACAGACACTACCTGTCTGTCTCACATCAATAATTCCTCTGTCTTATGTCGATCTTGAAAGATTTTAAACGCCTGCATGCTCACTTCATTTATGATTTTAGTATATAGTTTGCACTCTGTTTTTACACGCTTTAAGTTCACCGCAGTTATAAGATTTTATTTCTTTTACAAAAAGTCAAGTTTAATTGTACAAGACAAAACAATATAAATCTGATCTGATCAATTTCCCAGCTCTACTACACTAACGAATCAATTCCCAATTGTTGTGATATCCGTAAATTTAAATTAGACTTTATCATTAGCTCTCTATCAATCAGACATGAATTGGTTGAGATGATTGAGAAGGAAGGAAGGAACCGTGTGTGCAAATATAAATTTGCAGAATGCATATCGTATATCATGTTCTCTTTCTAGTTGTTAGCTATATATCTCTGTCTAATCGACAGCAAAATCGACTGCCAAGCCAACAGTTAACAGATATTTGCGGTTTGCCCACCGTTTATTACAAGCAATTGATATTGGACCACAAAATATGAAAAGGAAATGACACGGTTGAACAACCACAGCGATTTCACAAGGTTCGTTAAACATGCTCGGTCACGTCACTATCCGCCAGGCCTCTCCACTCCACCAATATTTGTCTATTTGTGTATATATTAAAGTGGGAGGGAGGACGGCGAGGAAGTTGTTTGAAAAATGGACTTGTATAGTTACTTACTACTTAGTTATCATTTGAAATAAAATTATAAATAAATATAAATCAAGTTTTTTGCATTTTCTTTTTCTGGTTTACTCCCCAACAGCTCCCCAACTATTGCAATATATGTTAATATTGACGGAATTGCCAAAAAAATTCATATTAGATAAGCGTCGATTAATCGTAAGTGGTAGTAGTAGTAGTAGTAGTGGAAAATCAATGAAACATTCAACATTTATTTTAAAAAGCTTAAAAAGGTTCTAGAGAATCTACAAAAAATGTTGATTATTGTTAGTGCAGCAGGCAGCATGCATGGGCAATAGGCAGCTCTCCTGCTTTTGAACTCTGCTATTTATTGCTGCATATTACATACATACCTATATTTTTTTCAGGGAATACCTAGATGATCCTGTCGATTATACAAGAGCACACAAACGTGGGACGTGTGGGACTACAACCACGTAGCAAACATTATCTGTAGTAAAAGAAGTGTATACTTATGAGTACAGTGTTTAAAATGTTGATTTGTTAGTGAAGTAATAAGTATAAAGTTACGTAGATTGCAATATAATATGTCTAATATGCCTAAAGTGGGCCATTATAATAATATGCCTAGATGCATCTTTACAACAACAACGGACAGAGTTCATATTTTTTTTGTGTGTGTTTAGTGTAAGGTTTTGTTAGGCATGTAATAAACTAGAGCATCCTACAACAAAAATAAAAGCTTCTTAAACCTTATAAAATTACCCTGAAAGGACCTGTCAGACCTCTCTGTCAAATGTCAGACCTCCCTGTCAAATGTCAGACCTTCCTGTCAAATGTCAGACCTCCCTGTCAAATGTCAGACCTCCCTGTCAAATATCAGACCTCCCTGTCAAATGTCAGACCTCCCAGTCAAATG
>JAANSN010002703.1:0-22380 GCA_036850665.1 Dicranocentrus wangi
TCTCTGATCTATAAGTACTACTTCAAGGCTCTTCTAATAAACCCCACTTTTCCACACAAAAAAATATGAGTGTTACGTTAAAAACTTGGAGGGGAAATCCCGTAAAACTCCGTTCCGTCGCGTGAGGGAAGGTGGACTGTATAAAGATGTATAAAAAATGTTGATGGATTTTTATTTAATATATGTTTGGAAGTGTGTGTGCTGATGAAAACTAACTCAAACAGTTCAAACTCTTCTTATAAATGTCTTAAATATATTGATAGAAAACAACTAAAAAAATTATTGTTGTGGAGCCTTTCTTTCTTCCCTTCTTTCTTGGAAATTCTGTCTGAGGACAATTATACAGATTGGAGTGCTCTCTGTCTTAACTTCACCACCATGCACCACCACCACCACTTACAAATCCGACTTACTAATCTTGTTACTAATTATTGTTGCAATTAATTAATGCGACGTACTAAAAAAGGATTTTCTTTTCGCAGGAGTAGTAGCAGCAGCAGCAGTATATATAGATTTGATAGTACGGTAAACAAGTGTTGTGTGGGCTGATGACGATGATGATGATGATGCTGAATTGTTATTTTTTATATATTTTATGATTTACCTGTGTATTTAATTTTTCTTTTGTTAGCCTCTAAGTAGTTATATATAATAGTAATATAGTTCTAAAAAATATTATTATTAAATTGGCTCTTTTGGCTTGTTCTTTTTGGGTGGTTTGCTATTGCCAAAAAGGCATTCTGAGGAAACCAAGAGAGCTCATCTAGCTCTTTGACTCTATCTTTTCGTACAAAAAAGCATCATCCATCGGCAGACATTGGCATTGCATTTTAGTTAGGGTTCTCTCTTCTAATAAAGCGTTTTATATACCTACCTACTTTTTACACTTATATATATTATACCAGGTTAATACTACTTATATGTACTCTGGCTCTCTCTGGCAAGCATTAGCAACTAAGCACTTTTTTTTCTCTATATAAAACTTGTGTGTGGTGTTCTATTCTATATTGTATATCGTATCGCATCGTAAAGTTTAGTTTTGCTTTTTTTGTACAGTACTTTTTGTCAGCCGCAGCAGCAGCAGAGAGGAACATACTACACAGAGAGCAAGCACCATTAATACCAGAGCAAAAGCACCACCATCATCCCATAAAACCGTATAAAATCCATACAGAACAGAAGAGGATATCAATACGGCGGCGGACGGACAAAATACACTTTACGCTACAGTGTAGTAGTGTGTTCTCAGTGTTCTTGTGTAAGTTGTAACTTGTAACTGAATGAATGTACATGATACTTATGATATATCCTAACAAAAATTTTTGGTGTGTGCAATGCTCAATGCAGAGAAGAAAGGAGCTTTATTATGAGAAAAACTACTACGACAGAGAGAGAACCAGGTTCCGTTCTTCATTTTCATCCATTTAACACAATACAAACTGATCCTCGTTTTTATGTTTTACTGCATACGCATCACACACGCTCAGTGTGGCTGAAAAATCAGATATTATTATATTCACAATACTGTTCACTTTCAAGGGAAAACAGTAGAGTAGTGCAATTCCAATAGCGAAAAAAGATGGATCATGTATGTATAATCATAATATCATGTCTGCTAAACTAATACTAATACTACTACTACGTCTTATAATATGGTTCATGGTTGTGTTTCTTCTCCGTCTTCCCGTATCAATGTCCGATGCATTAGAGCTCTCTCCTCTCCTCATCCTCATGCATTTTACGTGGAAAGAAAGCACGTCGTCGTTTCCCTATTATCCTAACTATCACACCCGTCGTCGCCGTCTCTCCTCCGTGCTGTGTAGCTCTACTAATGTGCGGAGAAGGGAGAAGACGAAGAAGAAGGAGAATAGGAGAAACAGATTTCTCAGGTAGTTTTTGCTGTTTGGTGCTTTTGATATTATGCTTTTTAGTGGGAAGAAGGTGGCACACGGATGGACGGACGGACGTGTGCTATAGTAGTGCATTCATTAGTAGTAGTAGTAGAAGTAGAAGTAGTGTACAAAAAGTCGGATACCGTATCATGCCATTTTTATCCTGTATTTGTTATACATAAAGGAGTGAACCACTGTGTATTCTTTGGCAGCGATGCGGCACTACTACTTACTTTACTCCATCCTCAGTGGCTACAGGGCTACAAGGGGTTTAACTTTGGGCTATGAAATAAAGAATGAAAGAACCAAGCGTGAAGGCTGATTGACGAGAGGGGCATGCTCTGGTGTGCTACAAAAGCACCGGAACCTCTCTGCTGCGAAGCGAAGCCAGATAGCCAGACTCTCACCCTGTCCTCTTCGCTTTGTTAATGGCGGGGTTGTTGCGGTCGTGGGGAAGCGGCGTAGCCGGTTTCTCAGGTCCAAAAGGGATATTATGAAGACATTGGGGATATTGGGATACCATGGGCTTCACACAGAGATAGAGAGAGGGATGTATAATGCGACTTTGCACTTATTACAATGGCAATATAGCAGCGTTGCATTGTGTTAATCTGCACTTCATCTTTTTACAGATTTATGTATAAGGATAAGGATATGACAACTGGGTAGTATAGTAGTAGTGTGAGCATAATATGGATGAATATTGAAATGAATTTAAGTTTCTCATAAAAATACGGACGGACGGATACGGTACGTATAAAGCAGGGAAACAAAATGCGAAAGTAGATGAGTAGATGTGGATGGGGGTGTAGGTATATAAAATCATGGTGTGCAGTGGAAATAATGGTGGTATTAAAGCGTAAATATACAATTTATAAACTGGGATACGGGCATGAAATTTGTGAGAATTGTAGGGGAAAGACAGACAGTTAAGTTTTCCTCTCGTTTACTGTTACTCTTTTCTTCTAGAGTTTACTAGGCTCTTGAAAGTACATGACTACTGACGTTTCATTCATTTCATAAAGCCCAAGTTCAATGGTATGTAATACACGGAGCGAATAGGAAACATTGAATGTGTTCTGGGTGAGTTGGGAGAGATATTGTGAGATGATGATGATGAGATGAGGGTCATCTATGTCTTCTCACACCGGAAATGCCTTTCTGATTGTTGTACTGATTGTGATTGGAAAGTTTTATGACATGAGCCACCACCACGGGCAGGGAGTTGGGTGCAATGAAATGAATGAGTAAGCAAAATGAAATATACATGCCATGCACACCTACGAAACAAAGGTAAAATACAATGGAATACCTACGTCGTTTGTGAATTACTTATATGCAAAAGTACTGGATATGTGCATGCAGGATATTTTTTCGTGGATTTGAGCGTTACTCACTCAATCCCTTAGTTGTGTATTTGGTACTTGGCCAATGTCCATTGTAGCATCGACTTGAAAATAAAATATGTGCATGCGTTTGGTTTTCTGGCTGTATTGTATGCTCCTCCACGGAACAAATTATATATATCCGAGAATTCCGTCCGAGAGTATTTTCCTCCCGTGGCTCCCAAGTTCTAAGCGGATGACTGTCTTTGTCGTATGCCATGCCGTAGTATGCGCAACTTAAGTCAGATTTCAAGTTTATGTAACTTCGCTTTCATGAGGCTTTTATGCGATTTCCCTGAAATTGATGCTAACTGTCTGGATTAGGTTGCTCCAAGTGGAAACATGTTATTTGTAGTGACATCAAAGTGACAGTTGACATTTGTAATACTAACACTATATTTCTCTTGGGAAATCATAAGACCCTGGTGTTATCGTCACTGGTGGATGATATAGAGAGCAAACTTCAGCTTCAGCCTTTGGTGCTGTATATTATAGCAGCCAAAATCTCTGTAATTTGTTGGTGGAGACAACGTTAAACTTTGAGTCACCTCGAATCATGTCAAAATCAAACTAGAAGAAACTCTGAAAGAAGTGTAGCGTGTGCATTTTCCACGAAATGTACAGTGAAGTGTGGAGTGAGCAGAGGAGGAGAGAGGGGTATTGCATTATTCACCAGTATCCAGCCAGCCAGTCTTTGCTGTTTTCACATGCTCCGATTCCGATGTGTTTAATGCCCTCCACTCGTTAGTAATTCGTGCTTGTCGGTGATATGCGATCTTCCTCACATCCATTTCCAACATAATTCCGACCAAACTCTTTGTAACTAAAAACTTGTCGTATTATAAATGTATATATATGTATTCCTTGTCTTGGTACTTTTGCGCTACACAGCACATGGTTACATTTGGAGAAGAGGGGAGAAGAATGGGGTAAAATACACATGGAAATAGTGGCAGTGGCGTATAGCATGTTGGTTCAGAAACTTGTTTGTGGTTACACACATAAACCGTCGTCGAGTATATAACATGGACATATAGTATAGTATACATATACTTGATAAAGCTGCGTATTTATTTTGTTTGACTTGTCTGCAACTGGACTCCCTCACAAAATTCATGCGAAAAATACTTTGTAGCCGATGGGCTTCGTGACGAGCGAGATGCAGATTTGGATAGATTATTATTACCTAGGCTGTGTCTCGTAATAAAAAGCGGAGTGAGGAAGAGAAATGAAATGTCTCATGGATTTGGATAGATGAATTAAATCTGAGTGAGAATTGGTGCTCACAGGCTCGTCGACGGCATCTGCTGGTAACTCGGATATGAGTTCCTCAGTTTTCTCAGTGTTAAGATGAAGGAGATGTCGAGGTGGCTCACCACTCACTCACTCTTCAGTACATTGTTTTCATTCTAAAATTGACTGATGCGGAATGTAAAGTAAAAACACTTGTGCACAAAGCACACACAAGGAAATGCATACATGATCTACAAATATTATATACCACCATAGCCCTACTACATGCATGAACGAAAGAAACGTGCCTATACTATATTATGTACCTTAGTTCCATTTGGTTCATCATCGCTTCGCTTACATTGGCTCACAACAGTTCCTCAACTGGCTCTCGTGTGTATTCTAAGGCATATATAGGCATACAATATTTACGGTTTTAACATGTGAGCCAGAAATTTCCTAGTTTTATTTTACTTGCGGTGATTTGCAGTCTTTCATAGGGCATTACTTACTTCTACTCTGCTATTGACATTAGTTATTCATCATATACGAAGGGCAAACGGTAAGTATAGTGTTTCCGTTTTATGTTCCGACGAAGTGTCTATCCCATTTGTTTAATTTGTATACGTAATGATCTAGCCATATAAATCGCAAAATAAAAATGAACAAAGGATCTGCGTTTAGGAGAATTTCATGAGTGTAAATATTTCTGCATTGGTCCACTTTCAAGTTTCATGGACGCGTTTATGTATATTAATGTATTTGAATTACTTTCTCTCGAGAAAGCAGTCGGAATATCTGTCCGTGGACTTAGACTAATTGCTATATCAGATTAAGATGGTATACTTGTTCTTACGCAATACAATATCAATGCAGCACATAAAACAAAACATCTCATATTTCAATTACCTATATTACTCCAATCCATTTCGTATTATTTCGTCCCAGGTGAAATTTATCTGAGTAATTGGTTCTGGCCTGGAACGAAAAAATAATAAATATAATAATGTACTAATGTAATGTGTAATATAGAAAGCTTCATGTTGGACACATTTCATGTACACAACGTTTCTATCTTTATAGGAGCAAGGGAGCCACAATGGATTATTGTTTGCGTGAATATGTATAGAATAGAAGTGTAGCTCTGCTCTGTGCACTGACAAGGTCTTATATTCTATCTGAATGTGACATAAAAGAAGTGATCGATCGATACAATGTGATCTTAATTGATTGGTTTAGAATTACCGTTATTACTTGCAATATAGAAGTGACTCGACTCAAGTCGACTCTGAAGGGAGATTGGCAAGAAACCTAAAGTCAGACGTTAGAAGGACAGTTCATTAAGTCGATTGGGTTACTAATGGAAAAAATCTTGTTATTACTTAATAATCTCATTTCTTCTTCTTCATAAACATGTTCCTTTGTAGATTTGGATTTGGCTTTTGATGAACACCCAGTGAAAAGAAAGGAAAGGATTCATTTTCACGGAGAAAGTTGCCCGGAGAGGTACACGTACAAGCAGTGCTTTCGTGGTTACGTTACAAGTACAACCCGACCAACCCAGGAAATTCTTTGCTCATTTAGAAAAAAGGATACCGTTTAATTTGATTTAATAATGTCGATCCGATCACTTTTGAGACCGTTGGTACTGTGTGGCCCTAGCGGATCAGGGAAAGTAAGTTAACTTTGGCTTTAAGACTAAAATCAACTTTGTGTATGAAAGGAGTAAATAAATAATATTTTATTTCCTTTAGTCAACATTCATCAAGCGGTTAATGGACGAGAACAAAGAAATATTCAGCTTCTCAATTAGTCACACTACAAGGCAGCCACGAGCAGGTGAAGAGAATGGAAGAGAGTATCACTTTGTTACAAGGGATCAGTTCTTGAAAGCAATAAATGACAATGACTTCATTGAGTGGGCAGAATTTTCTGGGAATATGTATGGAACAAGGTGAGTCTATTTATGTTTCATCTGTGGAGAATTTCATGTTGATCTTCGAGCCGATTTTGAACCTGATTTGACTTGTAGCAAGGCTTCCGTAGCGGCCTGTCAAGATGCAGGAAGGATTTGCATTTTGGATATTGATGTTCAGGGTGTCAAACAAATCAAAACCACTGATTTAAATCCTCGATTGGTGTTTATACAACCTCCCAGCATGGAAATCCTGAAAGACCGGCTGGTGAAGAGGGGCACGGAGACAGAAGCTTCTTTGCAAAAGCGGTTGAGTGCAGCACAGGAAGAAATCAATTTTGGAACTGAACCTGGAAACGTTAATCTGATTATCACAAACGACAATTTTGAGGATGCATACTCGCAGCTTTCCAACTTTCTCGAAAATGATCTTAATGAAATTAAAAAGATTAAGCTGGGCGGAGGAGATATGTAATGCAGCCGTTGTGCCCGTTGTGGTCCCTATAAATTTAATTTGGATTGTGCTTGACACTGCAAACTATCCGTAGAAGCTGATACATCAAAAAATTAAAGCTGTACCTTCCCTTTCCTATTTTCACGATTCATTAGCAGCAAAAACACAATAACCGGGCTACATAAATCTTCCATGATCGTTAATTTTGTGTTTCATATCATATTTCCAATGCCTATATATGTATAAAATGCTGATTTCACTTTGACCTTGCATCTTTTCCGTTTCGCGTATTCAAAAGGACATGTCAAAGTAGTCATTGTGATTCAGTAAATCAAAGTGTTCAGTAATTCCGTACGAAAAGACTCCTGATTACAGCATACATAAAGTTGTATACAAATGCATTTTCAAGTATTTAAAAATGTGCAATGCCAAGTTGTTGTGTGTGAACTTATTATATTGACCTGTTCCCTGATTGTGGGGTTAACTATATTATTGTATTTTACTCTTACTAAAACGGTTGAAGAGGTAAAAAATTGCTGGCAATTAAATATTCAAATTTTAACGTTAAATTGTAGGCAAGTGTTTGTTCCTTTTCACTGCTATTGACTTCAATAACAGAGACGTGCTATGCTACCCTTCTTCGTTAGTTTGGGTCTTCAGAGTTTTAAACGAGAATAAAGACAAATTATCAAACGAAATTCTTTATAAACAACTTGTTGGTTATATTTTAATTGGGCTTGCTTAATTATTTAAGGACACCTGTTTTACAGTTTTGGTGGTGTATTCTGAATACAGTAGTTCGCAATTTCTGTACGCCAATCTTAATTGACTACGCTCCACTGGTGTCTAGCGTCCCATCGGCACACTTCCTTTTTTTCCACTATTATCAACTATATAGAGATATTCACATCCACTCATCCACTGTCCCTAATCTTCGTCCCTGTGAATAAAACATGAATAGTAGCTATTCGTAAAATGCAAAAGTGCAGATTTGAGACTTGAAGGGCTCTTAGCTTTTCATCATTCGCAATAATATTCCTTCCTTGCCATTGTAATGCAAATATTTCTTATATATGCTTATTCCTTTCAGCTAGTAATGCGCATTTCCATTGATTTGATTCTTCATGCACTTTTGCATTCTTACGCACTACTCAAAGACTGCATATATACGGTTATATGGTTTGAGGTTTCATGAGATGCATCTCACGTAACTGATATCGCCCTTAAGTTTCATGCACTATCACATCTTTCCTCCCACGTCCCCTGTCCCAAGAAGCAAGCTTTCGTTTTCAAAAGAAGAGAAACATTTAGAATGGATTTTATTTTCTCTACTTGAAGTGTAACGCTCTTTGAGATAATGCATATGGATGCTCTTTTCAGCACTGCATTACATGCATTCTTGAATATCTGTACTTTTCTTCTTTCAGAATTGAATTTTTGTCTTTGATGAATCAAATGCGAGAGCCACCGATGAACCTAGAAGAATGCTGGTTTCAAAAAAAAGTAGTAAACATAGTAAATGTTTACAGTACAAAAACCTATACCGTGTGCCGTATTAACTCTCTTCGCACTCATCAGTTCAGGCATGCAAGCATGCATGAAAAATGCATTTATCGTAGATGTGTTTTGTTGTGATGATGATGGTGGTGGAATGTGTGGTGGCAATAATAATAATAACAATGTATACTGGCGGTGGTGGTGGCACACTAGCAAGGAAAGTAGTAAAGTAGCTTTTTCTTGTGCTTTGGTGCTGCTGCACATATAGTAATATATCCACTTTGTTTGTGGTATTCTGAAATGCATTCAATTTTGTGTGTGTATTACTTAAAGTCCCTTGCCTTCAGGCGAAGGATATGTTTATGAATGAAAGAGAACAGAGGAGAGCTAGGTATGTTGATTTCGAGTGTTATTATGATCTGGCTCATTGTATTTGGTAGTAGTGATGTGATACGAAACGTAGTAAAAAGTTTTTTTCCTCAAAAAGAAAAGACAAGAAGCTCTCTTCTATATTATAAAAGTGTACATGATAACTCTTTCCTCTCTCGCCCTACGTGTAACAGATTCCCACTTCACACACACATATACCCACAGAGAGGTGGATGGTTTGTGTCATCCAATGTTTTCCTTGTCTGTTGTGAGCATCTCTTGGCGTATCTCACGTACATACGTAACAACAACGTGTACTGTACTGTTGGGTGATGCAGTGTGTAATGTAATGCAATAATCGAGAATGGGTTGGTGTTACCTCTCTACACTCTTGCGGGGGATCTTGCCCTTGTTTAGAACAACGATGATGGTGATATGGCATACATACCCAAATGCATGGGACTATATGGAGAGAGCATAATAATTGCTTTTGGTAGTAAAAAGAGTTGTGTCTTTTTGGGTAAAATGTGAAGTGACTATGTGCACCACTGTCTTTAATAATATAGGGGAAATAAGGGGCATATTATAGTTAGTATATGCAACGTAGGTATATATATAGCATTTGGGATAGCATTGGTAATATCAAACTTGTGTACTTGTACTATTTATCGAGGAGGAGAGGGCTGCTCTGCTGTTGGCTGGAAGTAAAGTATGTAAGTAAAGCACGCAAAAGTGAGCCTATTTTTTATATCTTTTATAGAAATGAACCAACATACACAAATCACACATTTGCCCGATTTGTGTAGTACTAGGAACAGCCTTTCAACGTTCCCGTGTGTCGTCTAAGATATGGCATATTGGGATCAATGTTTTGAGTCTCTCATCAAAATGAGAGTTTATAAATGAATTTGAATGGAAAATTCTCACTTTTGTGCATCTCTCTGCGAATATTGTCAGAGGAATGGTGGCCAACAGGGAGAAGGTTTAAAAAAAGGGGTACTCAACGCGAGAAGTGAAGGTGGACATAATAGGGAAAGAGACGAAGTTTGTGTGTGAGAGAAAATATGCCTCAATGACATTTTCTCATCTCTTGGCTTTTACATAAATCTTCGTTGGAGTGTACAAGTGATGTGAGGACAAGTGGTTCAGGCACAAAATCATAAGAAAATCAGGAAGCTTTCTGCATGGATTGTAATCTGCACAGAGTAATTTCCATATTTTATGGGTTGAAGTGATATGCAGAGGACATGTGCTCTCAAATGTTTACAAGTCATGGGTAGGCAATAAAAAAGACATTTGATTGTGTATTGTTTTTTTTTTGCTGCTGGAAATTTCATGGTGATGAGTGTGCTCCCAGATTTTCATGGGAGATAGAAATAAAAGTTTTCAAGGGTTTGTGGAGTTGTGGGTTTGTGAGATGATATGTAGCCTCCGAGCAAGTTGATGGTTATTGAGCACGGATTTAGGAAGGATAAAAATTATACAGGAGAAAATTGGGTAGTTGTCCTTGGCTATTGTGATACATAATATGTAGTCGGGAATGTTCACAAGGGATTTTGTGATTATTGGATTGGGATAATGTTAAGGCCTGGGTTGCTCTTATGGGTGAGTTGCACAATATTTGATTGGTCTATATATAGGGTTTCAAAACTTTTTGAATTTTAGAAACAGCTTGAGACAAAGATGGTGCTCCTTTAATTTATCCCAATATAGCAATGAATGGATTGAATCAATCAAACGCCACAACCGCTCGGTTAGCAGAACAGCTGCCGGCAGACAGTTCTGGTATTATAAATATGTCATCACCGAGTGGATCCTCTGACTCAGGATCTTCAGGAATGATAGCAACTGACGCTAGAACCATGTTTAATGCCTCTTCGACGTTAATGGGTGGGATTGGTACTGCAGCAAAAACTGTATCGACAATGATATCGAAAGTACAAAGTCAAAATTCGCCACTAGCAGCGAAATCTCCGATGATGTCGCCTTCTCCAAAGAAATCCCCTTCATCGGCTAGTGGTGGTGGGGGAATCACAGACGAAAGCCGTCAAAAGACAGATTTGTTTCTTAGTCAGTTTCAGGCTCAAATGTCTCAAATGAAATCTGCAATGGATGAACTCCTAATGCACAAGTCGAATACAAGTAGGAGCTCATCTGTCGTAACTGCGGGGGGAGTGGGTGTCAGTGGGACGACGCGTCGTGGGGGAAGTGGCACAAGGGTGTCGAAGCGAGCTACAGGCGGGGTTACTGCACCTGGTCAAGGAGCCGCCGTTACCTACCAGTCACAGATCTCGACCTCCAATGGGTTAAAGTTGAAAATTAAAAAATCGCCAAAAACATACAAGAAGCGGGGGCCCAAGGGGAGACGAGGGAGGAAAAAGAGAAGAGATGATGATGATGATATGGACGATTTTTCGGATTTTGAGGATGAGGCACCCCGACCCAAGGTTGCTAGATCTAGTGGGTCTGCTGTAAAAGGGAACGGTGATAATAATACCAAGGAGCCTATAGGGTGGGGGGACAAACTACCGGAAGTAGTGCTGGAGAAAATTTTTACTCATGCTGTGAATGAAGAAGGGTGCATTCCCTTTCTTGTCAGGTAAAATATTATCGTGTTGAGCGAGCTGTTCGCAAGTAAGTCGGTGCTCTTAAGTGACTTCAGGCAAAGTGAAAGTATGTACTCTTTTTGTAGAGCGTCAAAAGTCAGCCGCCTTTGGCGAAAGGTTGCGTCCAACCCAAAAATGTGGACACATGTTGATCTTTCTACTTCTCGCGTCAAAGATGTGTACAGGTCGGAACGAAACTTGTTGTACTTTCTTGAAAGTCGGTTCTTTCATGCAAAGCATCTTAATATAGGTCCATAGATTACATAATTTCAGAAAGTTGTTACTTTAGTGCAAGTGCAATCCCTTAATAAATGAAACCAATTTTTCTACAGGCGGGTGGTCTGCTGCCTTAACGAATGGTGCAATAGACGTTTTGGTCCGGTGCTGCAAAGATCTGGAAAGCTTAGGAGTTTCGTCTTGTCAAAAACTAAGTGGTACTAATTTGAAAACCATCACGGAATCATGTAGTTGCCTAAAAAAGCTTGATCTCTCCGCTATCTCGGTATGAAGTTTGTTCCGTTTCTGACGTTTAATTAAACTCCACACAATAATGCATGCCAAATCCCAATGTATAATAATAATAACATCATAATTTGACTATATGCAGACAACGTACAACACGAAAACTGCAGTAGCACCTGCAGCCGTAACAGAAGCAGCTGAAGCAATGGGATCACGGATGGTACATTTGTCACTTGCGAACAATTGTCTAGCGAACTGTACCCAGATTGTGTCAACTCTTGCGGTAATGGCAAAATATATATTCAAAGCACCCATCACATACAGATACAGCCACTATGGCCTTGAAGTACCCTAGTAAGCCTGTATCATTGTTTCCTATTATATTGCACACTTATAGGACCATTGCCCGAATCTCGAGGTACTGGATCTTTCAAATGTTACTTCGCCAAGAAGGGACTCAATCGCAATAAACGTCGAACATTTACAACAAGGCTGTAACTCAATCAGAATCCTTCGATGGACAAACTCGGACATCATACTCTCAGAAACATCTTTGAAAGAACAGGTACTTACTGCATACTCATGTTACTTGTGAGTTGCGATAGAGTTGTTAGGTATCACTAGCAAATAATAATATGACGCGTCTCTCTTCATGTAATTTAGGTATCATCACCTGGATTTCCGAAACTAGAAGAACTGAGTATAGCTGTGGATCCAAAGAAATGTTCGGTAATTCATAATACCAATTAATACTAATACAAAGCTTTCCCCGATTGCATCATTTTACCCATGACTAATTCAATATATAATATATTTTATATTTTTACAATGCAATGTACTATGCACGTATCAGTATGCTTCTATAATACTTCAGGGTATGGACGACGGGGATTTGGAAAGAATTGTAAAGAACGCCAAGAAACTGCGATTACTTGATGTGCGAGGCTGTGGTAAAATCAGTGATTCAGGATTGGTGCGAGTTCCAGCTTGGGATTTGGAACATCTCTATCTTTCAGGTAATCTTAACGAGCACTAACTAACAACATGACGTTTCTACATGGCTTTCATGGCTACCTACCTATGTTAGAGTCTTTGATTATGTCATTTTGTCACTGTGAAAACAGGGTGCTACGCCACTAAATCGAGTGATGACGGATTGGAACTAATAGTCAGAAAGTGGCGACATAGTTTCAAGGAGATCGATTTCTCGTGGACTCCTAACGAAGACGCAATCAATCTGGCCATTTGTGCTCTATCGGAGAAAGAAAGTGACAGTGAACATCCCCCAGTGAAAGTTTTAGACTTGTGCGGCTCCTCAGTGTCGTTGGAAAGCATCAAGAAAGCTTTAAGAACCTGTGTTTATATAATCAGTCTTAATCTGACATCCTGCAGAGCTCTTCCACGAGGGATGAAAAGGAACTACCAGACAGTGGAGGATGTGCTCGTGCTAAGAGAGCAAGTGCTGAATGGAAAGTTTGACGACAATACCAATGACTAAATAAATAAAAAAATTCAGGCGAATCTGCAAACAAACCCAAAAAAATCGATCAAAAAGTGCAATATTAGGTACATTACAATATAATATTTTGTGCGGCAGCTATTTAAGATTTCTTGTTGCTCGTCTGCCCAGAGAAACTGCAAAATAGGAGAAAGTGGCCAGGCCATTATTGCAGTTGGTATTTTTGGATATATAATAATGGATTAGATCGTGATCGTTTGCTGCTCCTTGTGATCTTTACTGAGTCCGTTAAATACGTATAAAATATGTCGCGCGATGTGCATAATAATAATGTTTTGCTTTTTTAAGTGCACCTTCTTTCGTCACGATATTTTAGCTATAAAATATAAAACTTTCAATAAAAACCCACTAAACTATGCATTGGTCGCAATACAAAACATAATAATAATAATACATATAATATACGTAATATGTTATAAAATACACACAAATACTCTGATGAATCGTAATAATTTACAAGTTAACTAACGATTGCCTTAATTCTAAATTCAAAGTGCAAATCATGTATTATGCTGCACATTTCAGAGCATATATTATAGTTGTTTCGTAGGTTCTCGGGCATTTTGTGCATTCGTCTAATAATTCATGCCGGGGACAAAAGGAAAATAAATACATAAATAGTAGAATATTATAGGTAGTTGCAATGAATCTTGAAGTGTTAAAATATAAATGTAAAAAAATATATAATATACTTAAATAATACCTCACTGCAGCTGCACAACTTTACAACTTTTAGACACACGTATAATAATCAATCGTATAATACTATATAGGTTTTAAAAAATATAGCTATGTTTTATTTATACAAAGGGAATGTGATTTGTATCTATTTCTCTACCTACACACGTGGCAGATAAAAACAATTTAATCAATTAGATCTACCTATATACTTAATATGTAAGTCCGAATAATGAATACAACTTGCAACGAGATACATATATTATATATTATGTGGAGTGGAATATCTATCTATGCATACTATTATACATATACATACATATAGCTTTAATTATTACATTTAAGGTTTATAATATTAAATGTAGGCAATTTAAATATGGGTTGATCTTCTTAAGACGGAAATGTTCAGCTAGACAAGATGTGTGTGGATTAGTGAATGTATCAAAGACAAAGCTTCTTCTAATCACATTATATATTGTTCAATGGTTCCTTGAGTTTATACAATATGCATACAATTAATAATATTGATGTTTGAGAATTGAACGAATTGAAAAAGGTGTATGCTAATATTGCTGATGATTGGATATGTAAGACAAGATGAGGGAAACGCTTCGTATAGTTAAAAAAACCAGGCTCTAACATAAATAAAATACTTATATTGCTATATATGTTGAATGTTCTGTGTTTTAGAGAAGGTAATACTTATTGTTTCCTGTTTTGAAAACTAACCCGGATGCTACAAATGCCAAATAAATGTAAAAGTTGACATGAGCGTTTATAATTAGGAAGGTGTGTAATAATGTGCAGATTGATTGCATTCATCAACATGTGATCTTGTCGCAACATGTGCTCTCAATTTCTCACAATACATTCAAAAGCATAACCCCCTGCATTGCATTTCACAAAGCATCAAAGATATATGGATTGGATGCTTTCTTCCACTTTCATTATGAGTAAAAGGCTGAGATGAGGAAAGTCGTGGAATTTCATGAAATGTGTGTGCTTTCACCACGTCTACAATTTCCCCCAACATGAAGGACGTGGGAGTTGTTCGTGATAGGATGCGGACTTCGGAGAGGATATAACCATTTGACAAGTCAAATATTCCATATCATCTTGTGCATCATGAGCATGCACAATTTGATGACTTCTCATGTCGATGTGTAGACATGCTACGAAACATAAATACATCCCAATCCATGACTTCCTCTCCTCTCCGCTCCCCTCTGTGTAGTGCATGAATGTATGAAAGCGTGAAAAAAGTTGAACCTGGAAAGGCGTATTATTTTTTTTTATGTATTTCCTTCTATGTATCAAACAAGTATAAATTAAGCTTTTTAGGAGTTTCATCAGAATTAATTGAATTATATCATCGTATTCTTACAGCATAAAACTTACAAAAAAATGAATGTTGATACAAAATAGCAAAAATTAAGCTATTTAGTCAAACTGGCTGAGCCATTGTAGCAGGCTTACAGTATGCTAAACCATGCATGTCGTTTACTTTTATTTCATCATACAGTTTTTGATGAATAGTTGAAAATATAGAAACTGAGTTGGGTCAATATAGGGGGAAAAATAATACAATTCAATGAAAACCCAATTGACTGTGCTGAGTTAATTCTCCTTTGACGAAATAGGGCATGCATAGATCTACAGAGTAGGAGGTATTTCCGATTTTTCTACAGGAGATATCTAAACCTTTGACTTCTTCAGGTGACTAATTCTTCAACCCTATATTCTACTCATCGGTTCATAATACAAGAGAGAGTAGTAGTTCTACGTGTGAAATTTAATACATTTTAAGACTGAAATTTTACAATGAAGCCATAAAATATTGAGCAAAATTAAGAAATGGTACAGAAAAAGTTCAAACTAGTAATAGATGTAGGTGTATAATCTATAAATCAGTATATACAAATAGGCAAGTATTATTACAAACTAGCAATAGCTTGAGATCCAGTTCATCAAATAAATTCATTATTGTTTTCACCCTACTACATTCATCTGCTGCTGCCTGCACAGCCTTTCGTTCACGTTTTTTTCTAGTGGTAAGTGTTTTATTCTTTGTTTGTACATACACAGAAACATTGCCAAAACATGAATATTATCACATGTAATTAGTTGTGTGGTTCCATTGGAATACTGGTGAATTCTGTGTACTCAGCAGTTCAAATCTACTGATATAATTTCGGGATAAAAATTATGATAGAAACAGTCGAATGTTTACGATTTATTTCAGTATCAAAGAAATATTATGATTATTATGTGAATCATTTGTAGTTTTGAATCCAACTGCTTCTACTTACTGCATAGCTACACAGTTCGCTTCGACTTTTTCTGAACGAATCTAATCCTACTAACTAGGGATTCTGTTTTGTTAACGAATGGTATAAAAATGTAGTGTGTATAACTAAATGGGTAACTTCAATAACTACGTAAACTATAGGATCTCGTCTTCATCTCGTATTTAACAAAACTTGACATTTAGGATTTCTGTTCAATGTAACAGTAACAGTAACAGACTGTGACAAAACTAGTACAAATATCAAATACCAACACACCCTAACACGCACTTGTAAATCCAAACCTGCATGCCCATGAAATCACAACACTCCACCCTCAAAATTTGGTTCTATTCTAAAAGATTTTTTTTCTAAGCAATTAACGACGGATTCCTCGTCATCGATCTGCATCAGATTTTGGGACATCACGTCTTCTACGAAGAGCTCTGCATGAAGATGATCCCCTACGAACTTCATTACAATAGATCACGATGAATTTGCCAGTCATCCCGTTGACATTCCCTTCCGCAATATCGTGCTTGCTGTAAACGAGAAGCAAAAGTACATTGTGAACGTCAAATTATCAAGTCAACTACTGAGTACATTATGTCAAGTAATGTTTCCGTAAAACTAACCTGGCATCTTCCGCACATGGCAAATTCACGTGGTTCGGATTCAATTGCAGTACAGGGAGCATAATGGCACTCAAAGAAGTAAAAGGAGGGGGAATCACGAGATATCAGTTCACCTTCGGTTGTGATAATATGCTCTGGAGCATGGTGCACTTCCAGCATTTCGTTGCTAAAAGAAAACACATTAGTTGAACGTGAGACATTATGTAAACAGGGTTTACACGTGACGTGAATGAATTAATCTACTGTTTACCTCTTCAGTCTCATTTGCAAGTAATTGAGTTATCGCCTTCCAATACAACGAATTTTCACCTTTCCTTCTTTCACTTTTGTCTTCTCGAGGTCTCTGGGGTTCATCTAATTCATGATCACTTAACATATTGTCTTCTTCAATCCCATTTTGAGGAATTCTTCGTCTCCTATCCCAAAAATGACTTTCTGAAGAGCGACTCTGAAGAATTCTGTCTTGTTCCGACTTAGATACCCACTTCGGCACCAGCGTCAAATTATCCATACGATTATCCATAGTTATCCCATTTAAATGACGTACTTCGTAACCTGGTTCTACAGCACCATGATGATGTTCCCTACAAAATTCATCCATATCCATTGCACAACGTTAGTTGTCGTATTTTACATACAGTATAATCAACGACGATATATTATTATTTAATTAACTTCATATTGCTTTACCATAATATATTGTGAAGTGGAATAGGGCAAGACGATCCTTTACTTTTTGGATGGCCCATAGCTATAACCCGTATTCCATCCCCGTTTCGGTCAATTTCTAACCGGGCGTCAAATTTGTAATCATGGATTAGCCTAAAATGTACGTGAACAAAAAAACTCCAGTTAGCATCTCCCAAACATTGTATATCTCAGAATGTCAAGGTTAGCCAGCGTGTGAGCAACAAAGCCAGACCACACACAAACTCCCTGATGGGAAAATCCCTCTGCGAATGGTCAGGCCATGCTTGACATATTATTTTGCTGACACAAAGGCTCTGACTTCTTCTCATTTCTGCGAAAATGATTTATATAAAACAAGTATGTATGAACTTACGGAATGTCTACTTCATCAATTAGGGCATATTTTGTCTATAAAGTGCAAAATACAGAGGCGTATAATTAAACTACATATACATATCATTCTTGTCACAAATAACATTTGAACTTCTTATCATATTATTTGCTTATCAGACTTTTGCCACATTCATTTTATAAATTACCTTTCCAACAGCTGTTCCCAGCTTGACTATACCCAGCCGCACAGTTTTCTGATCCTCCGTTGTCTCAAATAGCTTCATTTTGTTAAAACTTTTAGACATATTATTTTGCTGACACAAAGGCTCTGACTTCATCTCATGTCTTCGAAAATGATTTATATAAAACAAGTATGTATGAACTTACGGAATGTCTACTTCATCAATTAGGGCATATTTTGTCTATAAAGTGCAAAATACAGAGGCGTATGTATAATTAAACTACATATACATCATTCTTGTCACAAATAACATTTGAACTTCTTATCATAATATTTGCTTATCAGACTTTTGCCACATTCATTTTTATAAATTACCTTTCCAACAGCTGTTCCCAGCTTGACTATACCCAGCCGCACAGTTTTCTGATCCTCCGTTGTCTCAAATAGCTTCATTTTGTTAAAACTTTTTTCCAGGAGTATTATTCACTGGTGAAATCACAGGACGGGTAAATTATTGAATGTAAAAAAAATGAATCAGAGGAATCAGGAAAATAAATCCTGAACTCTTAGGTTTCCTCCTTCCTACGTCACAAAATTTAACGTATTCCCAGTTCCCCGACCTCCAAAAGCGTTCAGGCAGGAGTTACAACAGGACTCAGGTAATTGATTTAACCTTTTTGGCTTGATTATACAATCGTCCTTGCATCCGTTTTCAGTCAAGATTTCATAACAGTTTTTCTTCCATAACTTGATGATATTAATGTATTCCGTTGTAAACGACCAAATAACTTCTCGTCAATAATAATAATATTTCGTCAGTTGAAGCTCACGTTACTTTCCGTGGGCGGGCGCGCTTGTTGTATTGTATGTAGAGTATCAGGTTATTCGCGTTTCCAAATTCCAACTCCTCCGACTCCAAAACCTCTTCTTCTCGCGTACCTTTTTATTACGACGACCCGATCAGAAGAACAACTGGCTTCAGCAGCATGTCATTCAACGAAGTGTATCAAGGATCTGTAAAAAAAAGAAAAAAAAAACCCCAATAAAACCAAATCACTTCTCATGTCGATTGAATGAAAATGTACGGAACATTTGCATAATACTATAATATACACAAATTTGCAGCTAATCTGAATATTATGCCTCAAGTAGATATGATGATGATGATGATCATGATGATGATGAATAGTAGGAGGATGAATGATATTGTGTGATACAGTTTAACAGTTTTAGTCAGATAGATAAGGAAAATGCATAGAAAGAAGAATATCCTCTGATTTTCATGCGTATTTTTTGCTAAGGTTCTTGTCAACCAGTAGCATATAATATATATCCAATCGCATCGCGTCGCGTCTTTATCCAAAGCACAATATAACATGTATTTTGGTGAGAGTGACAAACTGACAAATGTAAAAAAATGTTTGCTACTGTGTGCATATATGTTCTGCGTCTGCCACTACAATTTACAAACTAACGAGCATAATACCATGCATATTTAGGGAATCTGAATCTGAATTCCAATTTTTCCAATTATGGGCCACTATACTATTAATACGGTTAAAATAAAACGCAGCATGTAATGCGTGTGTCAAAGTCAACTAAATAGGTAAGTTCATCGCAAAAATCGCAAGGTTCATGCCTCGAAACTTTATGGAAACTAATTTTGCACTCTGGTCTTGGTCTATTTATATTTATATAAAAACAGTCGCGCGCAGCAGCCAAGTTGCCAACTGCACTCCACTGCCATCATTATTATTAAATCATCATTAATTAACATGATGGTTATCATAAAAATGTGTAATATATACTTTTCATATACTTCCATGTGCCTTACTTAGTTAGTTCGACTATGTGTCTGCGCGGTGTTGGAGAAAAAAAAGTTTGGTGTGCCCAAAAATATGGAATGGGGTTTGCTTTGGCTTGAACGCACTTGCATGAAAACGTTGCTCCCTGACGCCTTATCCTGCCAAATTAAACTGCATCCTAATCCCAATCAGTACAGATCCAAAATCTTTTTTAACACGGTATGGTGACCCAAATACCTTTTTAAAAATTAAGTTGAATTGGAGCCATTACAGCATGCTGTGAACCAAGTTCCATTAATACAATTGCTTGCCAAGTATTACTTAATAGCGAAGGTAGTATAAAAAAACAATCAACTGAATCAACAAGAATGAGTGAGTGACTGAGCTAGGTTATGCATAAAAGTTATGCATTTTGAGAAATCAAGATTAAAAGTCAAGCGATACACTTCATAACTGCCTCTTTATTAGATATGAGACGTGCAGTTCCTTAACAAAGCAATTTATGATATTCTCAATTAAACAGAGAGACAGGCCAGTAAGTACTCATGGTTTACTTTTGTAATAGACCGATTTTGGCTTCACCCTTGCACAAAACAAAAGATTAATTAGATCTAGCTAGTTTGCCTGGGCCCCCTAGAGTTCTACATAAACAGGCATGCATTGCATGCATACTGCATATAATTACGTGCAGAATATGCCGCATAAAGGATATAATTTCGCTGTTTTGTAGGTATTAAATAAACAAAAGATCTATTAAGGGGTAGATTTGCATGGAGCTTTAGTACGATGAATTGAATATTATGCTCATATTCTGCACGCGTCCCTCTCAAGTGGGATCATTTAATGTTGCATTACACCGTGCACATTATATTATATTGAATATAAAAAAATGAAGATAATAATAGATTGTAGATTGTGTGTAATTTTTCTTTACCGCACCACAGGTTCAAGGTGTATACAAATACACGGTTTTATGAACATAGACCACGGTTTTTGCTTCTGGGTCTGGGTCTTTACAGTCGCTTAGTATCGAGGTCAAACTGGGTAGTTTTACGTTGCCTCTATACTTATACTTACTACTAGCTACTTACTACACTAGCCTGTAAATCAACTACCTCAACTACTAACTACTACTACTACTAGTTGTTCTACAGGGCGATGCCTATATTTAGTCATCGTTCATATATTGGCGTTAATGGGATTTAACAATCCTTTGTTGTCGCTGTATATTGTTACTCTTGTTTTACACATTTGGCATCATCATCATAACTCACCTGTAAGTAAACCCTAGTGTACATAATTGTAAAGCACATAATATATCGGAGAGAAGCAGTGTGATGTGTCTGTTAAGAAGAGCAATAAACATTCATTACTAGATTGTTACCAGTTTTATACTTGCGTGCACCGTTCAATGTCGTCGTGGAAGACACGACATACTGTTTTGTGCACCCAATTTTGTACCGTATGCTCACTGATACACATGAAAATAGCTAGACGACATTCGACGATTTATCCCCAAGTCGCACCTTACACTGAACCAAATCAAAATCAATGAATCTTCATTAACTGTTATCCACAGCGGAGTTGCCTCTACACACACATATCCCACATTTAATAGATCGTCAAAAATCCTTTACTGTGAAAATTCATTTGACACCGGTGATCGGATGGAATTTCGAATCGAATACGCTACGGAATTCTGAGAACATGAACATGTAATGTCGACGGATTTATATCTATGTAAAAAAATGTTTTCGCAGTTTGAATCCATAGGATTCAGCAACGACACCATCACAAATCACACCGCAAGCGCAATGAACCACATCGACCAAAAGGAGACAGACCGCAGCGTGTGTAATTTCATAAAGCAAGCGTCACGACGAACCCATCCATTTATACCAGAGACGAATGACGAATTTTGCACCTCACAAACTCTTGCAGAGATAACTATATAATATTGGACGTGAACATGCTAGAATTTGAAAAAAAAGAAAATGTTCACTCACTTCATACTTTGCTTTTTTGCATTAAATGACCTACGCACTAATTTGTCATAGTGTACGCATGCAAATGCATTTGCAGGAATGAATGCATGTCACAAAACAAATCTCATTACCATTGTGCGCGCGTTGTTGTTATACAGAAAAGAATGCGTTTGGCAGTTAAACGTAAAACATAATTACTTCACGTTAAGTTTGTAAATGTGCATGCAGCATAAAAAGCGTATTTGCCCGACAAGTGACAATACTCGCAACCGAATCTCTTTGTGGTTGAAATGATTACAAATTTCAGAGAGATACACATAATTTCATGTGTGTGGTGAATAGCTCCATTGAAACCGCAGAAAATACAAGGGATTGCGTAACAGAAAAAAGTGAGAGAGTTTTTAAAAGAGTAAAATAGAAAACTCTAATTGTAATGGTCTGTTGCTGAACCGCATT
>JAANSN010002704.1:0-22378 GCA_036850665.1 Dicranocentrus wangi
TTTACATGTAGATTTAGGACCCCATTGGTAAAAGCATGGAAATAGTAAGACATCGAAAAAGTCGGGGATATGTGATACGGTGATAACTATTGTTTAGATGGCGGCAGGTACAAATACTTATTATTAAATCAGGAAGGTAAAAGCAAAAACAGCCGAGACTGGTGCTGACATATCCATAAAAACTCTTATGTATCGTTATGTATATCCTTAAGGATCCTTAAGCATCGTTATGTATATCCTTAAGGATTTTACATTTTACATACTTTTTCCGTGTTAGTTTTTCCATTTTACATGTAAAAACATCAAAAAGCCTTTTTCCATGTAAGAAAGCCATTCCTGGTGACGAGTAAATGGATGATGGCGCCAGTGGTTTTCGATAGTCACTGTGAGAGCTTAGGTTTAGGGGAAATACATATTGCCGTTTGGTTGAGAATGGAGCGTGTGATGGCTCAAGTCATTTTGGACAGTTACACTTGAGTTGAGCACGAATAGGTTACTTCTGACGAGAAAAGGTTCCTGCTGATGTACCTATCCGTAGCCCGCGGTTGCTGGCTGGGAGAGTAAGGATAGGAGTTCCAGTATCCAAATATGGAGATGCATCCACTGCGAATTTAGGAAGGAGCGATGCCTACCCTTGCAAGACGCCGTTTGGGGCACAGCAATTCATATGCATCTTTGATACATATGTTTATTGCAATATTTTTCAAAAGTGCTAATTTTATTGGAAACGGAACGGCCATTTTTAATTTTAAAAAGAACAAAATGATAATAAAAATAAAAGGCCTGATTGGTGTTTGTAAATTCGCCACTCGGATATGTATACTTTTCTACGTGAGTGGTTACTGCGGCTCAGTTGCACCGTGGATTCATCTTATTCGGATAATTGAACTATTATCCTTACTGTACTAGGCAGTAAACGCGGACTATATGGAGAAGTGTTTCCGCAGCAAAGCAACTTCTCTTCAAGAGCTACGTATTTGCGCACAACTTCTCGATATTTGGCCTTAACTTAGACTTTCAAAATAACTATCCAAAATGACTTGAGCCATCACAGTCACCATTCTTAACCAAGCGGCAATTTTTCTCTATAACAAAAACCCTCAACGTAAATATTCAAAATCACTTCTGCCATCATTCATTCATTTACATGTCACAGCAACACATATAATGGAAGAAAATGGTATGTGTATTATTGTGTATATATTGTTTTTACTACACATCTAGGGATGTATGTTAATGTACACAAATTCATTCTTGCTTACATACAAACACACAGAGAGAGTCTATAGCTGCATCAGGGTAAAAAATTAGTCAGTGCCGAAATAAATTTGTATGTACATACATATATATAATACATAACCAATAGTAAATTCAGCCTACAAATTTGGTAAATACAAACATATATTTATATACGCATGCATGAATGTATGTAATTTCTTACTAAAAACGAACGCTTTACACCGCTTCGCTTAGTTGTTAAACTATCCATTTCTGACATCATTAATGCAAAAACTTGTCAAAAAAATAATGAACACAACTTGAAAAACAGAATTATATACGTTCGACCTTATCTAATATAATTGGTAGGTAGAAAGAGTTGCAATTTTATCCACAAATTATTACAACGGCATGTTTACCAACTTTTAAATCGACAATCTTTGTATTAAAGGGGTCTTATTTCAAAATAAATTAATACATACTTAATAGAAAACTAGCAGAAACATTTGTAATTCTCTATACATTATTACAAACTGATGACAACCAATCACCGGAATTTTTACTTGAAGATTGCCAAAGTTTTGTTGAATCAGTCAATTTTATCATGGAAACCGCCAAACTGACTAGTGCCTTGCTCCTTATGTTCCTCTGATTTTGAGAAATGATTATAGTTTCTCACTACATATAAACGGACATAGGATTCGTCTTAGTTAATTTGTGAAGACAAGTCCACCAATCGGAATAACTTAGCTTGCTGCCAAAACCTTATGAACATAACTTATTGTCTTAATCAACCAAACATACCTCAACACTTATTCAACCAAACACCCACGAACCCCGACTGATCCACCCAACCCACCTAAAAGATATTCCATAGCAACCTAAACATCACGGTATACCAAACACCCTCGACGTATGTATGTTCTGCAGGATTTGAGAAACAAAATTAAATGCTCTTTCAAAAATAGTAACCAAAGCATACTTGCCACTTTGCGCGGCAAAAACAGTTAATTCCGCAGCTCATCTAATATCTATTACATAATCAACCATCCCATCCGCAACCTTCCATTGTGGATTTCTTGCAAGCCTTATTTATAGCAAGCCCTATTAAAAAACGATATGATACCTCACTATGGTCTACTTTCTCTATCGTCTTTTCTATCGTCACTATCGTCGTCTATCTAAAGAGAGAGCTTGTGGTAACTACATATCTACCGTCTTGGCACTTTTCAAGAAACAAGTGTGACCAGAGTGACCAGTAAAATTTATTTGAGCCATGCCATGGTCATATCCTCACTGAAACTCGGCGGCTCAAGTTACATTCCCTTTACTCCGGAAAGAAACAACATATTAGAATCGACTTGAGCCATGTAGCCTTACCTCTGCATACATGACTAGCTCAACAAAAATTCACAAATAGTACATATATATATACCACTAGTGAAATGGACTTGAGTCATACAGCCAGATCTACACATAGATGACTGTCTAAACTTAAATTAATAAATATATGTACATAACATCATCACCTAACATAATATTCTTGAGCCACGGAGTCACACTTCTGCATAGGTGACTGATTTAATCTAAATTCGCCTTTGTGCAAAACTAAATTAATTGGAAGCAAAATAAATGAAGCAGATATTTACATATATTTTTGTGCTTTGCTTGCTTTCCATAAACATATAGTGGGACCCGTTGCTAACATTCAGGTTACCTTCACACACAGATATATATACATGCATCTACATACGCATACATATATGTGTATTCATACATACATGTACACTAGGTATGTTCTACATATTCCGGCTTGATCTAGTACATATGTCCGTAGCTACCATATAATTCGTAATGTCACTCCTTGAAGGTATAATAGATGTATACTTTATTCCAACAGTCTGTCCGGTGCACTGAATTCCACTAATAAATAAATATAAATATATATATATATATGTATATATATATGTATATATGTTTGTAGATATACATACGTATATGGTACGATGCACTAAACAATTATCCAAGATTTATCCCCAAAGAAACTTACCCGTGATACTCTGTCTATACACCGCAATAAGTAGATACTATTATACACATACACTGTTGTGAATGCTTAGTTTCTGGTTAGTATGTATATTATTATTTGATAATCGTGATGATACTAACATTCTCGTTGCAGGAAAAAGGAAAAGTCCGTAATATGATATGTAACCGTAATATACGTTAAAACACGCATTTAAACAGCTCCTTCTACAGCATCATCGACGCCAGCATATAAATAAATATACGTATATGTACATATTCTTCAAAATTACAAGATACAAATGCCAAACAGCTTACGTTACTGGATAGGTTAGGATTTGTATTATTTAATCACAACATTGAATTTTCCCAATTCTTATTATCATGTATGAATGTATTCGAGAAAAAATGTGAAAAGGAACATCAATAAACTTAAATTATCGATTTATAACACCATATGTATGTATGTACATATTCAAGAGCAAAGCCATTCAAGAATCCAAACAAGTGTACAGTGGATACTACGAAAACTCTATATGTATTACTTACTTCTTCTTCTGCAGATATTAAGTGGTTTGGAATACATACACGTAGTCAAATTTATACACTCATACAATCGGTGGTGGGCAAAACATTTTGTAACTTCTAACTTACGTCACAAGATATATGTATAAACAAAATACAACTAATGCCATTGACACAGTGTAACAAGAGTGTTATACTGCACTGAAATGAATGCCTATATATGTAATCTAATTTCTTATAAATAGGTATACCAGACAGAATCTGAAACAAACTTGTAATAGTCTACATAGAGCTTAATTTGTCCTTGAAATCCAGCTTTTGGCAATGCTTCCAAAGCAGATGGTGTAATCTGGTAGAATGGTATAAATTGAAAAATGTAAACATATTAAGTAAATGTGATGATAAAGATTGACATGACCATAAAAGCATTACATATTTACTAAATATGTATGTACATTTAAAATGAGTACATGCTTAGTTACGCACCCCAAAATGTGAAATGTACAATTTTTTCAGTTTTGGAAGTTTCAGTAAGCCATCATCTAACGACATTTCTGTCAGCTTTGCTGCTTCATAATCATAATTCATATGTCCCTTTTCAAAACGATGTACTGCAAGCTCTTCCAATTCTGTTAATTCGTTTAAGTAGAATAATATTACGTAATAAATGGAATGAATATGTATATATATGTATGTATGTACATCCTTATTTTTATCTCCATACCTTTTAAATCAATAATGCTGGGATGTTGCATTTCAATAATATTAGTTGAAGTAGCTCCATCCACATCATCATGATTACTACGTTGATGATTGATTCCTGTAAATGCCGAGTCTGTCACTTTGCTGTCGTAGATACAGAGTTGTCTTAATTTTTTGAAGCCACAACAAATAACCTCAAAAGTTTTATTCTCCAAATGTATCAGAAGAGAAGAAAGATTTGGGAACCATTTGCATAACAAACTTATATCGCCCTCATCCCACTTTATCAGGAAATTGCAATGAAACGAGACAAGGGATCGCAATAAAAACTTTGATTTTTCATCGACACCCCATTCCGACGTAGTTGCTTTAATTGTATTCCTTTTTTCACTTTCACGTGCTTTAAATAAATTCAAAATCACGGTCAAGTATTTTAGATTTGGGCAGGCTAGTAGAAACTTAAAATTAACTATTCGACAATCCCAAAGATCCAATCGTGTCAGTTTCTCAAGTTGCGGCGGGAGATCAAAGTTTTCTAGAAAGATTACGCCACCCTCAAAAGTTGGAAATTTTACAGTGATTTTTAGCCTCTGTAGTAGCTCAGTGTTTTGGTAATCGACAAGTTGATAAAATTTTGATTCGTCCGTTCCATTATCTGCAGTGAAAGCCAGTGACTTTAACTTAACTCCATAACTAGTGTGTTTTGTAATCTCTTCTTTGAAATATTCCAACATTCCGTCTGGAAAATGATCCCTGTAGTTGCTGTGTAGTAGAGCATCAATATTGGAAATATTCATAGGTATGTATGTATTAAGTGGCATTAAATCAAACACAATCAAGATAACATGGTACATGATGTAAAACTATGGTCGGATTTCGAATTACACCTATTTTGTATTTTAGTTGTTGACGCATTATAAATTTTTAATCTTAGGCCTTAGCATGGGTGTTGACTTGACGCAAAAGATATACATACTAATTGTAGAATGTTTGCATTTTGTACCCTAACCTCAACCGATCATATTATTGCTAACATCTTATTGATCACGTTGGAATCTGATGATATACATACTTACAAAATTATAATATGCTCGTTTGGGTAAGGTTGAAGACAAAAGGATACATTACAGCTAGCAATTCCAACAAACAACCTAAACGTTCCAATGAGTCAACCACCAAAATACCTTATAATAAGCAGAATCAGACTTGCCATAAATACTTACTCATTTCGTTTGTGCGCAAGCTTCAGAACACTTAGGGGATGACCTGTGCCGTGGTTGTTGTAGTAAAATCTTTTAATCCCCTCAAAAAGTGAACGGAGCTGACATTTTCCAAATCGCTTGTTGTAATAGCCAGCGCAATTGGAAAGGATACTGCCTAGTTCACATTCCGTATCAGTTGCGTAGTTTTCCAAACTTAAACACTGAAAATCAAACAAATAAATTTTACCTTGGTATGTATGTATGTATGTGTATGATTAGTAATTACTTTTTATTATTAGTTCACTACATGGTTGACGAACTAATGACGTGTGTATTTATGTACCTCTAGTTTTGGGAAAGTCTCCAGGACCTGATTATAGGAAACAGGCAAAGTAGCAAATCGATCATGGAACATGATTTCCAAGGTACGCATTGAGACAATTGGGTTCTTTATTGGTTTGTCTGGCAAGAGTTTGTTTTTAAGGAACGAGAAAGAAGCTCGATCCAATTTTAGCGTTTGCAAGCATGGAGTGTTTTCGCAAAAGAACAGGCCCCAGAAGGCTTTTCCTGACAAAAAACTACAGTAACCCAGTTCCAGGTAAGTAATAATTTTGCCATGGGATTCAAAAAACTGGCGGTTTTCTAAATTCCAGGTGTTGCCAAAATTGAACTGTTCCAAGTGAAATTTATTGTAACGGCTAGTGTCTTCCAGATGACCGTCAACCTGCATTTCCCGTGGCACTTGTACTCTTTTTTCGATTCCCCTACCTTCAAATTTTCTCACGGGAGCTTTTTTATAGCAATGATTGTCGCCAATTCTCGCCCATCTTTTACAAACTTTTCTGCAAACCTCTAATTTTCTGTAGTTTAAGTAACCAAACACGTTATGTAGGACCTGCAAAACGATAAAGGTTAGTTTTAAAATGTCAACATTTGAATGTTTGTACACACGACTTAACTGAATATTATACATACATACCTCCTCAATCAATAACGGATGAAAAGGTTGGAAAACGTCCATCATATACCTAAAATCAAGAAATAATAAAATAAAACAAATAATAATAATAATTATTTGTTAAATAGAGAATCGCTGCAGTAGGAGTGCAATCATAATATATGAGTACATATTACTAATAATAAAAATTTCAGAAAACAAAACTTACAATAGCTTGACAAGGAACACTGAAGTCAGTCGTTCAAAAAGTCCACGCTAGGAAATTGGTAGCGCCACAAAAGAAATGTAGGCAGAAGATACCAGTTAGTAATATTTATCTAACTAATCAAGCTCAAAGTAAAAACATTAACAGAAAAACAACTGTTGCAGTGCAGTAGCTTGTGAAACAACAACCTAGCCTTTCGAACAAGTGAGGGTATTCTTAGCAAGTTTGTTTTATTTATTTACAATGTTTTTGAATGAGTAATAGTGAGTTTCACTAAGAGAATCGGAGCAGAATATGTAGTAGAAAGAACTTGCATTTGTACCAGCCCGGCTTCTCTTGCTTGGTACTCTAGTACTAGTTAGATCAACATAATATGTAGCTGATGATTTGTTGTCGATTTGCAGTAATGTTATCGGCCGGACGGCAGGCTAGATTTTCAGACTATGTATCCTTAATACGGATTGCTCCGCACTCCTTAATATGTACATATTTAAATACGTACGCATAATATTGCATGTTACAATAAAGTATGTACTAATGCAACATTTTTTTGCCTAATCCGACTTATCTGATTTGCAAATATTCTCGAAGCTTAAATTGTTTCAAATAACTAACATTTTCTGATACGAACTGGGTGTGGTGGGGGAATTTTACACTGAGGGAGCCCGGTTTAGAAAAAACTAGCGGAGTCGTAAAAGTAGAATACATACATACATACGTATAAAAAATAAAACTGTTTTGAAACATATTAAGTTCAAAGTGCACAAATCGTAAAGTTTAGTTTAATCAAGTTCTGAAAGCACTAGTTTTTTGTTTACGAACAACGAATGACTCTATAAAGATCCAGGTCGAAATGGGCCACTACATAGTATTCTGTGGATAAAGAAATTATTTGGGTCATTATATTAATTTCTGCTACGACGCCAAAGAGAGGATTTGAGGTAACGACGCTCCCATACTTCCACCTTCTAAGAGATTAGCGGAATTCCCTCCTATTGTTATGCTAATAAAAATCTGCATATTAAAAGGTATTCTAAATAAAAATTTTCTTAACAAAATATATTCTAATTTGGTTGAGCTTGCAATAACAAAAAAGCATTGAGTATCATTTAACTATGAATAGATAGATGAAAATATAAGGTTTAAAATTTTGCGGCGGGCGGGAATGAGAAGATGCTTCTTTATTGACGGTAAATGCATATTTTTATTGTATTATTTGATGCATATTTTATCATGTTGGCCAGTAAAAATATCGACATTAAGCTCTATGATAACTATTTGTGTCTGATGGCATGGCTATGATGATTATTCTTGTATGAAAGTCGCTGATTAAAGATTTCAAAATCCAATCTCAGCATTGAATTTAAAATCAGCATTACTGATAACCCCCGTATGCTTAATTTGAGACATCTTCAAACATTTTATTAACCACTGAAAAATCATTGATTAACGATTTCAAAGTCCAATTGCGTCAATTGTATTTGAAATCTTCAATTCCGACATACTTAATTTGGCCAGTATGTGCCTAGCTTAGGAGTTATTGCATTTTTGATTGTTTGACTTTTGACCTTTGACGTAGGTCAAGTTACTCAGTTATCCTGTTTTGTCATTAGTCTTTAGTCATCTAATGGCGTTGTCAGAAATCTAGAAATGCAATTAGCTTAGAAGATAGGCAATATACTGGATTGACCTTTTCCCTCTGATGCGACGCAGATAAGCACTCACAACCTCAATTATTCAAAGTAACAAGAGTCAGCGTTCATTATCAACACGCAGCAGCATGGCTCAAGTTACCTAACCTACAAAATCTACCTAACTTGAGTCACAATATTCTATCTTCACCTTTCGGTGTACATACATATACATCGGCATACGTGTAAAAAACATAAAGACAGATATGTTCGTATATGTACATAGGGACTGATGTTGTATGTTAGCAGTCTATAAGTTCTCATACTTGTGCCTGTTCTAGGAATTTGGTGGGTCATTCTGTAATTTTGCCTACATGTTCATAACCACCGCGCATTCTCACTTTTCCTTCTCTCGATGGTGCTACAATTGGTTTCTCTCGATTTTCCTAGGCTAGGAATATGCTACTTGCTGCAATGTGACTGAAAAGTAGAGCTTCTTCTCTCGCCTTGACCTTAAGGCAAACTGACCAGAGTTGGAGATTTTTTGTTCGGATACTGTTAAAGGTTTTAATTGGTGCGCAAGTATGAGGAAATGTGCGGTTCTATTTTCTACCCCTCATGTCGTGCATTCTTCTTCGAAAATGTGCAGTAGCCATAAGAAAGCATGTAAACATTCCTTCTTTCCTTCATATCTTTTAAAGCACAAGAAATCAGAGCTTTGGATGTGTCTAGTGAGTGTCTACATGTCATTACGTTTAGAATGATATATGGTTCAGTAGGGATCACCTGTGGGCGCAACTAAGGGGTTAAAAAATTAATTACAGCCTGTGGATCCTACTTAAATGTAACTGATTGCTTGAATCCCCCAAAACTACGTATCTAAAAGGAAAATAATGTACAGATATTGTGCCCAATTACAATCAGCAATATTATATAAACACATATTTATATGTATGCATAAGTTTTTCAAATGCGAGAGAATACTTACATATACATACTAGCCAAACTTAATCAGAAAATGGAATATGCATGTAAAAATTTTGTTGATTCAACCTTCTTAAAGATTCTGTCGCAATTTACTTACAACTGTTTATTGGTCTCACGTCATCATAATTATTATGTTGTGAAATATTTACGTTTCTTAGATTTAGCATTTAGCAATTCTGGATGTAAAAAAGTATATTCTAAAAATTAAGTGTGATATGTAGCCTAAATAATTCTTGCTGAAAGCATTGCACTAAATATAAATATGTACATATTTGATTATATGCTAGTTGCGTAAATATAAACTTCAATACATAAATACCTACACACATACTACTGAAGCACAATTTTACCACATTTTTCTGAAAGTCTTTGCGACAAATACAATTTGATTCATGTTTCTTGGCAAATGTATTTTTATATACATTCATACCAGCAAGCAAGATATGAAGTAGGTAATTCATTCATTGCCAAGCTGAAACGTGATCCCTTTTTGCTTAAGTTGCTCAAGAAGGATACCATCAATCTAGCATAAAAAACAAAGTAGCAACTTAAAACAACATGAAAGCACTTGCATAGAATTTAAGCTTTCAAACTTTGCAGGATAAACAACATGCATTCGAAAAACATAGGCGTTTGTTTTGTAAAATAGAAAACATAATTATTTACCTCAACGTGAAACGAACATTCGATGCTTTGTAAATTTGGAAGCATTAAAAGTCCAAACCTTATCGATGATTGTGTAAATTTTGGCGGTTGTCCTTCATTATTAATATTTTCATCGTCATACAGGTATATAAACGACATCAACTCTGTTGTAAAAGAAAAAAATATAATATGTACATACGCACAAACATATACATACATATAAACCAACTTTCGAAATTAACTTAATTGCCTTTCAAACACGCAATGCTTGGCTCCATAGTTTCTCCATTCGCTAATACTCCAGTTATTCCCTCGTCATCCACTAGATTGCCAACAATTTCTAAATGCTCCAACTTTGGCCAACATTTGCAAACTTCTCGAAATGTCTCGTTAGATAGAAACATTTCCAGGTTTTTGATATTGGGCATGCTCTTTTGCAATCTACGTATAACCGTTTCATCAACAGGCTTTTCTCCTTCAATGAAATTTTGGTAAAAGTTAAATTTTGTGAGAGAATGAAAAACATTTTTATGTATATCAATGTCTCCAAAAAAATCCAAAGATTGAGTGTAATCTCCAAACTCATCATTCATAATTAAAGCTTGCAGGTTTTCAAATCCACTCAGAAACTCGATACGGGAAATTGGAAATCCATAAATTTCCAAAGTTTGCAAATTCGGCATCCGTGGTGTCTTGAAATGTTCAAAGTGTCTTACGCGGTTATACAGAATCAACCTTCGTATTGTTTTGGCATGCAAACAAAGCAAATCCCAAACGTCGCTTGGGCTTTGAATAGCTACACAAATGCCAAGTGTTTCAAGCTTCACACCAGTTTCGCGAGAAAATTTCAGCTGGGATGAAGTCACTTCACTTTTTTGATAGTAAAGCCAACAGACAATCAAAAAAATTAAATATAAATAAATATTAGTATTTAACTACATATATCATCTGCAGAAGCTAAATACATACGCACATAGTCGTACATATCTATAGTATGTTTACATACATAGGTACATACATACTAAGTACATATATAATATAAACTTACATACATACATGCCTACATCTTATAAGCTTACATACGCATTATGTACATACCTGATATCACCAAACATGTTGGAAACTTTGAAACTTTTCAATTTGTTCAAGCCTGAGCCTTCTCTACGTACTTTACGGGCACTTTCAATCATTTCGTTGAATCTTGTTTTGCTTATATCGATGCTTAACCAGCACTCGAGTGACTAATAACATATTGGTAATAATAATCTAAATTAAAACTACTGAAAGCAAGCAGCTATTCCAACACACACATTATATCAATATCTATTACGTGGTAGAATATGTACTTAATTTGTAAATTATTATTACTTTGTATAGTGTACAAAGTTGTTTTAATTACCAATAATTTTGAATATCGTCGAAAAATTGCAAGCCAGGCCTCTTCGGAAAGAGCGACTATTTTGTGGTCGATACAAGAAGAAACTCTGAGTGACTCCAACTTGTCATGTATACCGAGACTATTTGATATATCTTTTGGATTCCATTTGTCTTTCTGACACATTTGTAAGCACACAAAAAATGTTTTGACATTGGGTGTGAACCTTGATAGAATTATGTTTTCGAACGTCTCAAGATTGGGAAATTCAAAATTGATATGTAGATTTGTAATCCATTCCCCACACTTTTGGTAAAAGAAATTCAATACAGGAATTTGCTTCTGTAGGTTTAGATTGCACAAGCTAAATTTTCTTTGTTTACGCATTCCGGCGTATTCATACTCGTCATATGTGTGAAAATCATTGTGAAACAACTGAAGAAATCCCGAAATTTCGATTTTAGAATAATCAATGTTAAGGCTTCCAGATAACAACAATCTATTTTGGTTTAAATTAAGCCACTGTGTAAATGATAGCTTGTACCACTTCCTGCACGCAAGTCGACAGGTTGACAATTCCTGAAAATCCAAGTATCTAAAAAGGTTTTCCAGGATCTGTGTAAACAAATGCATACCAAAATTAGTAATAATATCAACAATATGTACTTTTTATAATAATCATCTCTGTGTTTGTGTGTATGCGTTCCGATTATTGCAGCGGATTAAGTGCAGAACACACTCAGCGACTCATCTTTAATACTGAACGTACAACGTCGACCATGAACGGATTTAATTCTGCGTTAGGTTCCACTTCCACGGTAGCAATGTTCATATCACCTTTTATTTTCATACAAGGTTGGTAGGGCATTGTGAAGAAGCTTTAAATAAATAAATCAAAATTGTAACGAAGATCACCCAAAAAATCACTTCATGGTGGATTTTCTGTACATACAAGATATTATATTCAAATCGGCAAACTATTGAGTTGTCTTGACAATAGTCGGTATGGAATTTAATTGAAGGTTTAATAAAATTCAAATGCTAGACAACTTCCAACTAGCGGCTTTTATCAACTTCCAGTTGATTCAAAAGTAAAGTTACTTACGTTGCACTTAAAATCTTATGTCGGTTAATACCTTCGCAATTTTCAACAAATGGCACAAACCAAGTACTATAATAAGCTGGAGAAATTAACTTGCATGCAATGCAAAAATCCGATAAACATGCACCTCTGTAACCGAGAAACGTAAAATTCCTAAATAAATTAGCGTAAGTGGTTTGAGTCAATATGCTTATGTGCTGCTCCAAGTTACTAAGTGAAATTTCTTCCCCAATGTAATTCACACTTCCTATTTGTCGCCGTCTACCTTTCTAATTTGTTTCAAATTATTTTGCTGACAACTTAGATCACCACAAGTCATAAACTTAGTTAAATCCTTAACAAATGTTCAAACATTTTGTGTTAATTTATGTTTTCGATTAACCCAGTCAATCAACGTTAATGACAACCAGCCCAACTTTGTGCAAACCCAGTGTATTTCCTTGTGTGGATGTAGTTAAAGTAAAGCTGAAAGCATTATCTTCTGAAAACGTTGAGTATCACGACCTGTCGCAGGAGAATATTTTTTGCCGAATTTGTCAAGCCGATAAACTTTGATATTTAGCGGGTAATTTTTTTATATTTTATTTGCAACAAATCTGCCACGCTAAATAATATTGCTCATCTGAGACTTAAAGCAGCACACAATAAATAGACTCACTTAGACATAGCACACACATATGTTCATTTTTAAGCAACTACATACAAGTTATGTTCATACATGCATACTTACATATATGCCTGAGGAACCCCACGTTTAAGATATAAGTCAATAAATTCACTACTTGACCTCTATAAATCCTAACTACTATATTTACTAAATGTTCATGTCAAACGCCTGAAACAAGAAGAAATGAGTTGAGCCAAAATAAAGCAAATACATACATATATGTATTTTCTTTAAATATCACGTTACATTCCAAACCTAACCCAACCAAAGACGATTTTTGCAAATTATGACGTATGCAGTATGCGTAAAAATCGCTAGACAAATCACCCGTGCTACTATTGAAGTTGGCTTTAAAGAAGGTATGTACATATACTATTACCGTATCATTAAAGTGGCTAATGTCTGATTAACAAGTTAACAAAGAAAAGCGAGTTGAATCATATTTGGATTCACTAAAACTTCTCAAAGAAATGTTAAATCAAAATCATCACTCTTAAATCCAAGCTACCTACTAAGGTAAACAAAGCCAACCCAACAAACTACATATAACCAAATTGCAGAAACATAATTACTATGATGTTGTAAGCATTTTGTAAATACATAAAGGCTTTGGAAACAACGGGTTGTTTTTTTCAGTTACATACATTGTACACATACTGATGATGCAATGAATACAACTAGCAGATTTGTGTTCTGAATTTGGTAGGTAATTTTCTCTATAGTATTGTTGTATATACTTACATATGTACATATATTCATTTGCGTAAAATAATATACTCCGGGATAATTCACTCACAGCATGCCGTTAACGCCCGGCGTTGTTATATATGCCGATCGGAAGCTACAAGCCTCAGAAACAATATGCAGTTGGAGTTGGGTTGGGGCAACCTTCCAGAGTGATGTTATATCGGGGACCCAACAGGGTCAATAAATAGCTTACACAATATAACGTCGTATTTGACCATAGTAGCTATGTATCTCAGCATCAAGTTAATAGGAATTTCGAACTACAGAATATTTTAAGCACCACACCATACCATAATGACCTCCCGAACCCAAACGAATTGACAAATCAGTATTTCATATTCATATCCCTAACCTCTCTTACCTAACCTAACACAACCTAAAACAATAATATCCAACTTTTCGCATCTAACCTGATTCAGTAACTAATACGAGGTTATCTAACCTATCTATTGACCCCTTTGGTTCCATAAAAATATAACAACGCTCTGGAGGGTTGCCGCAGCCCAATTCCAACGGCATATTGTTCCTGCAGCTTGTAGTTTCCGATCGGCATATAGCGCAACCCTAGGCGTTGGCGGCATTCTGTGAGTGAACTTAGCCAAAACTCCACAGAAATATTTTCTATGTATGAGTTGATTAGCTACATGTAATATTTTACCATGCCGGAATAATAGAGCTGGATTTATCAAGCAACCTCCGGCTTCTTTTCATTATATACATACCTACCGCCTAACCTAGTAAAGAACTATATATTTCGTTTCAGCCTATATGTAATACGTATATGCGTCTCATTAGTAAGGAATAGGTATTAATGTTAGGCGTAGCGTTAATCAATACGCATGAACATACATAAATATACATATGTGTACATTTGCATGTAGTATGTTTCCACTAGTGTATTTGGTTTACGATTTAAACCCTACGTAGTATGTAGTTGATAATGCAAGTATGTATACATTTATGTCATTCCTGAATCATGATATTATATGCCGAAACATAACTGCTTTTGTATTCGACTGTGGTGCCAGTACTAAGTACTGGCCAAATATGGCATGTCCGGGTTGGTGCATGTGTGTATCCGTCACGAAATCCATAACTCGGATATGTATTTCTTTACAGTGAGTGGTTAATGCATCTCCACGGATACATCCACTTATTCGGATTATGGAACTCCTAACCTTACTCTCCCAAACGCCGACTATGAAGCAGTGCATCAGCAGCAACATTTAGTTGTCAGCAGCTATCTATTCTCGCTCAACTTAATTTATAAGAACTACTAACCAAAATGACTTGAGCCATATCATCCTCATCCTCACCATTCACAAATATTTCTGCTCAAATTAACTTTTCAAATCAACAATCCAAAATGACTTGAGCCATCACACGCTCCATTCTCAACAAATCTAACCAATATTACACTTAAACCTAAGCTTTAAATGTAATTATTCAAAATCACTAGAGGCATCTATTATTAGGAGCAAAAGCTTTTGCAGAAAGCTCTTCGAATCTGTGTGTGTGTTACTCTGTGTGATAACTCAAGAATGCCTTATCTGATTTGGCTAAAGCTTGGCATGTAGCTACCTCTGGTCTTGGGGAAGGCACCCTATGCAAATCAACCAAATCGGGTCAAGGGTAAGAGGTTAAAGGTCAAGTTGAAAAGTTTTTTTCTCGGGATGACATGCTACAACAAATATGGAAGGTGAAGATGCAAAGAGAGAGAGGAAATTAGGGAGGGGGAATAGGAAATGACGGAGGCGGGGAGGGGGTTAAGAAATGTGGGCGGGAAGGAAATGGGGGTAGGAAATGAGGAAGGGAGAGGAGGGGGATAGGAAATGATGGAAGGAGGGGAATGGAGAGGGGAAATGCACGTTTTGTTTTTCGTGTGTACTTTTTGTTTTTTTCTTGTATACTTTCTGTCTTTCTTGTGTACTTTTTGTCTTCATGTGTACTTTTTGGCTTTTGCTACGTCTTTATAATATTTTTGTTAAATGATCTTGTTTAGTAAGGGTTTGCAATACAATATATTAATACATATATATGTCTATGTATGTAGCCTTCTTAATCGTTGTGTCACAACTGCATCAAGAACATATCCGACCGAGTATGTTGCCGTACAATGCAAAGCCAGTATGTTGTGCTTTAGGTACACATATGTATATGTAATATAATAATAAATATGTATGTATGTTGTTTGGTTTGAAGTTCTAGTTTTAAAGTAGAAACGTAGATGAAATTAGGGTTTTGCTGTGTGATTTATGGAATTACCGATTATCGGTGTTTGTAAGAACAATTCTCAGAACACACATACATATAGTCAGTCACAGTAAATAATTAAAAAGCTATGTTGATTATATTTTTATTTCACATTTTTAATACATATCTAATCAACATATATACAAAGGTTTTACAAGGTAGACCATATGCGTTGCTATTTCCTCAATATGCACATACATAAATTTATCAAAAATGTGCTGCATAGATACATGTCCGTACTTTAAAAGTTTTTAAAAGTATGTATTTTACTATTTTAAACAGTAAAACTATTTTAAAAGTACTCAAGTTCGTATTACTACATACATACGTGTTTTAGATCATGTACATCAACGGCTAACGTTCAACCATGTATCTTTACTAGTGAATTAAGTATTAAGTAAATTAATTATTATTGAAAATGTAATTTAAACCACGTAAATTGATTTTTTCCAATCCCGCCAAAAATTTTGTGTAAGTTTACGCTCACAACCGTGTTAGAATTCTAATTAAACAAAACTATACATTACATATACATAAATACATGCATACATACATACGTAGCATGCTGTAGTTATTCATTGTCTTCCATTTCGGTGACATCGCTTCCATCATTGTTGCCGTCTTCTTCAAGTGCCTCTTTACAGTTTGCCTTTATAACCTGATGCTCCCCTTCTCTGGACTCTTTTCGATTCAACCATGTTTTTAAACACATGCACATTCGAATCGCATCCGCATCTTTGGTTTGTGTATTTGATGTACATAGATCTGGAACTTGACTACTGCCAAACAGAAGGCGCTTTACCGCAGCTACACTCCCAGAAACAGCTAAAAAATCCCGAGCCATTCTTGCGAGGTTTGGAAACTTGCTCTCGTTATTCTGGAATTTCATTTTATATATACATATGTACATGTAAAACTTATGGTATGTTAAGCATCTATTTGAACTACTTATGTATGCATGCATACATACAAAATAACCACCCAGTAAACAGTATGTCATTTTACCTTCCACCAACCTAACGCTCCGTGTGTATGAGGCTGCAGTAGTACACTTGGATTTACTATTGGCTCCGACAAATATTCACACAACTCATCATCATCGTCCTTATTGCAAATTTGTATATTTCGTTCATACATCTTTTGGAAAAGTGTGTGGCTCGTGCTGGTAGGGTTTGTTGGACCATTTTCGTCGGTTTCCGTCTGGGAAGTCTTGTACTTTGTATTAAGAAGCGTGGTTATGGCTTCCTTAGCTGAATCCATACACTTTCTATTCCAACCAATCCCTTTAAAATATTGCAGCTTGCACCTAGGATCCATTACTAAAATATTTACACACGCATCATGATTATTACGTACACGACAACAACGCATGGACCTCAATGTATTAATTTTTTTGTTTTAACTGCGTGTGTTTTTTCTTTAAATAGAGTGTTGCATACCTGTCGATACAATAGATACCAAACCATCTGAGGTAGAATAGTACGCTTCTAATAAGCTTTTTCCACTCGTGGCCGCGTTAGTTAGCCAATCATCAAGGTTATTAACAGTTTTACCAAGAATAGTTTTGGTCGACTTTCCTTTCCGTGTTTGTGCTGCTGGGGTTACATATTTCTCCAAGTGCAAGTGACCTAATAAAAATTGTTGCACGGCCGCTGTGTCGGAAATCGTGACGGAAGAGCTTTCGGCAATCATATTTGTAGCCTGCCTAAATGGCTCTAGAATCTCAATAAGTTTTTCTATATTATCCCATTCGCTGTTTTCAAGACGGAAATTGACATGCTTAGGCAAATGTTCTTTAGTTGCAATTAGAGGTCTCTTCAATTCTACAACTTGTATCAGCATCGTTAGCGTTAAAATCCATCTTGTGGTACTGCTACTACTGCCAGACGTGTCCATAACTAAAGGTTTATATTCGACATGGAGCTTATAACAAAACTCTTTAAGCAGGTTTTCACGTTGACTTGAATCGTGAATTGCTGCGACAAGGTTACGAATTTTACTGATTATGTTAGTAGTAAGAGGTTTTCTCACTGAGTCTCCGTCCGAATTCATGGGAGCGTCACCATCATCGTCTTTTTCACCATTCCAATAAGGTGTTGTTGCTGAAGAAAAGTTATGTAATATAGCTTTGCATACACGATTAATTATTTGGGCAAAACACCTAACTCGATAGTTGCTGGATCTCAAATTATGACATTTGTTGTCCAACTCTTTAAAAAATATGTCCATTTTAGACGCACTCTCCGTTGTTACGGCGAGCAGCTTTCTCCACAGTCCATAATCGTTCAAAGTTTTGCAAAACGTATTGGCAATATTTTCACCAGTCGGAAAACCCTCAAGTCTTATTAAATCTAGCGTACAATTGTTAAGCTTCCAATTCACATCAATCCAAGACGCAACAACGCTTTGGTAATGTACTCGACTGTTTAAAGTCCAACCGTCGATTGCAAAACTAATTTTGCTTGGGGCTTCTTGCAGTTCTGTTTTTAAAGCATTTTGTTCTTGGGCGAATACATCTCCAATTAGGTTTTGCGTCGTTAAATGATCAGGTAACTCAGCGTACGGATTTGCCTGGGTGCAGTAGTTAAAAAGTTTACGTAGTTCAACTGAGTCAACAATAGATAATGGTATAGACTGCTTAATGATGAAGGGTAGTAGAGCATTTCCAAGTGTCTTCTTTGTAATAATCACTTTGTCTTGAGAAACTTCATTGTCAGGTGCAGCTGTCTTTTTGTTTGAAAACGAATTTATGCTTTCCGCGACAACAGCGTTGTGCATTCTCTTCGTGTGGCGGAACAGTATAGTACTTCTACTGGATTTGCAAAGTTTCCTTTATGTGGATAAAATATCGATTGTAAACACATACATAGTATACATGGGTCAAGACAGTAACGCTATCTCTCATATCATCCCAATGTGCACATTGCTATCAATAATAACTTACGAGCAATGAATACATCTGAACTGTTGTAATTCTTCTTCCCAGACAAAATGGTTATAAACATTTTCCGTTATATTTTGCAGATGGTTGGGCTTGGGCATGGGTCTATTTAGTCGATTAGCGTCGATGTCCTTTATTCTTGGGCCTCTCTTGTCTTTGATAGAATTCACGTCAACCACATTGCTGTGGTTATTTTGTATATGCCAAACTAAACTACTCGTACGTCCAGCGTGGTTGTAGCAGTGCTTTCTATTGGAGAAGAGCATAATAATATATCTACATACATTTACATGTACATACTACATACTTAAGTTAAAATGTTATACTCTACTTCATTAAGACATTTTACAACAGGCCAGTTCTACCGTGTATTCGTATGCATGTACGTACTATATAATATAACTTATTATTAATTATTTTTAACTTACGGGCAATAATTACAGATCCACTGACGTGTTTCTTCATTCCAAGTGAAATGGTTATAAACCTTTGCCCAATGCTTGTGCAGACTGCGAACAGGCCGATTAGCAATTTCCGGTATTACTAGCACACGTTTCCTCCTAGGGGTGGCTTTAGTAGTATTTTTATCTGCATCCATTTCTTTTAGTATATTCTCAACTGTGGATAATTGGGCTACTTCAGCAACTATCTGCACGTCGTTATCAATCTCTTCCATTTTTGTTGAGGGAACAAAAATGATTTGATATGTCTAGTTCTCGATTTGACTTAACGCGTCCAATAATTGTAATAATTATTATATACATACATACATACATATAAACAACACAATGGTAATACAACTACTAAAAATACTTTCTGTTATGTATGATGAAGAGAATGTAATTAATTTGTGTATCTGTATACGTATATGTATTGTCAATTTTTCTTGAGTAACCTGACTCATTCAAATCTAATCGTTTGCAATTCTCATACTTGCTGACTTTGACAATTGGAGGGTATTAAAGTTATTTATACTTGAGAGCATTTACATATGATGCGACATGTTTGCAGCTCGAGCAAAGCAGGAAATACATACTACGAGGTAAGTAGAGTTGCAGATTTTGGCCAGGTCTTTACATTTATGCTGTACCACTAGCAAATAGGTGGCTACGTACTATTATGGTAAATGTAAGCAGTAGCCCCTTACGCTTACAGCGACACTTTTAGTCTTTCCCGTTATCAACATGCTGGAGCACAAGATGGGTTTACCTAGAATTGATGAATTGGCATAACATTATTATTATTACTGTTATTATTACTACGTATTTGTATTACACAATATGTACCATGCTAGTTTAGAGGTCCCGGCAGGTAGGTTACGGAACGTACATATACATATATGTACGTTATAAACACCTAGCCTAACCTGCCACCTAACCTAGCGTGCCAATAAAAAAAATGGAGCGCATTATGTTTAGTGGCATGTATGTATATAATTCTATTTTGGCAGTACATATTGTCTACTTATATGTATATGTAGTAAATATGTATGTATTTGGTAAACTGATTAGCATAAGTGACATTACAAATTGAGCAACTGATATTTGGTTGTTGGATTAGCTCGAAGAGCAAGAAGGTTGTTGGCATAAGTAACATTGCCTAGTTATCTTCTCGTTTATTCTTGTCCCATTGGTTGGATCAGCTAGGCAGCTTTGCTGAACAGTTTTGCTCAACCGAAACTTCATATTTGGCTTATGAATTGCTCTATAACACTCGTGATGTGTCCAAATCAATGTAGAAAACTGCTACCATGTGTACAGTGCACATTTGTGGAATCTGTTGTAAGCTAATTAACCACGTCTGTCTGTCGCTAATGAACTAATGGCCTTATGTCGTACACCGGTACCCTATTTGTCTCAGATATAATGCAGAAAAACCATTGTTGCAAGCATGCTCAACCACTACCTTATTACTAACTAAAGTGTCGTACAATTGTGTCTGTGTTTATCAATCACAAAATTCATAACTCGGAAATGTATTTATATCCGGCGAGTCATTACTGTTGCTTACTTGCACCGTGGATACATCTCCTTCTAAGCCAGTAACCGCGGGCTATGGAGAAGTACATTAACATTAATTAATCGTCAGCAACTAATTATTCGCGCTTAACTTAATTTCTCAAAATAACTATCCAAAATTACTTGAGCCATATCATCCTCACCATAAGCCAATATTTCCTTCCAAGTTAATTTCTTACAATAACTATCCAAAATGTCTTGAGCCATCGTTCATTTACTTGTCACAGCAAACATAATGTGAGCTGATTAGTGACTAACAGGCACACAGACACGCACAGGTTATTCTTTTATGTAAGTAGACCATGGTAGATAAGTCTGGATTTGAAATGTCGAATGCACTTAGTTGTGATACCTATAGATAATGAGAATCGACTTATACAAACCATATTTAAGTGATTTACACGAGCACAAGTTTGTAGCTATGGATTTAAAATTGGTAATCTCAGGATTGGCTGTATTAACTTATGTGTTTATAAAAACTTCATCTAAAAAGAAATATTCACGCTTCAATAAACCTTTATTCTATGAATGTACATATGCGCCAATAATAATAAGTTAAACTAGATACGTTCCTAATCATAGTACTAGCCCATGTCCATAATCCTCAGAGTTGTCTTAAATCCACTAGATTGCCGCCGATAAAACTTCCCATTGTTTACTATCGTCACATGTATATTTTTTGCTTTTCCAATAACGTGATTGGTGGCCAGGGACATGTGACGATGGTAAACAATGGGAAGTTCCATCGGCGGCAATCTAGTGGATTTAGGATAACTCTGAGGATGATGGACGTGGGCTAGTATCTCGTGTTAACTACCAAATGTGACTGAGGATGTCACATCTAATCAACCATATCATGTACCTTTTTCTTTCCCTCGCACCAGTCAAAATCTGAAAGTAAAAACATTTTTATATATGTGTGGAAGGAAAGATACATGTGGCATAAATGTCGCTCTTCTATTTACGTTTACGACTTGACCCAGAAGTCAAAATTTAATTTGATCAAAAGTATCAAAGTGTTACTGTCGACTGGCTGTCATTTATGTATTCCCGCGCCTAATCATGCTCCTCATGCACCACCCACTTTCATTCATATGCTAATGCACTCATCGATGACTTCTTGGCTACTTCATAATACTACCACGATGTCTGTCGCTGTGTCCGTGTTTTACGTGAA
>JAANSN010002705.1:0-22364 GCA_036850665.1 Dicranocentrus wangi
CGCGTTTATTGTTGGTTTGGCTAACAATATTCAAATGCTGGGTAAAATACGAAAATTGTCCAAATTTTATATAACGTCTGCCACCCTTGAATACAAAAGATTGTACTCAATTCATGTCCGCGGCATTGAGCCGCTCTCTGGCATGCTCTTCTTTGGCTATCAGGTTGGCATGGGAGTAGCAATAGTGACACTGGTTGGGACAATGATTGGGTGGAAATTTCACTCCTTATCCACCTTCTGGCTATCTCTTGTCACTAGTTGGGTTGCCCTTAGCATCCTCGCCATTACGATCAGATATTGTGCTCAGAGTAGTATATTGAGTGAGAAAATGATTAATGGTTGGAAATACCGTGTTTGTGAAATAAAGGGACTGACGAGGTTGAACAAAAGGATTCTCGCCACTTTAGAACCAGTGTGTTTTACTGCGAAAACTATGGGGCATATCAATTTAATACATTTAAGAATCAAGTGTTCTCAAAAGTTTTTTTCAATGCGGTGGACACGTGTTTGCTCGTTGAAAGTATAATTTAATCTGAAATTTTAAGCATACCTACATGTTATTATTGCACATTCTCTCGTATATATTAGCGATCGGATCGTGTTGTGTGTCCTGTAAAACGTACAGGTTTATATTCCAATCCAATTAATATTTCGTTCCTGTATGCAGTATAAAACTGTATACTACTAGTCAGTGGTTTATCACATAAACAACTTTTAATTGTAATATACATTAAGTAGTTTCAATTATGCCAGAAATTGTTCCTGTCGAAAGTCGAAATAAATACAATGCTTGAACATTGACGTTTCAGCACTTTTGATTCGTGCATACCTACATGCTCACGTACCTTGAATAATTTACATTGTCAAGAGAAGAGTGGCAGACTGGCTAATATTAAAATCCATGAAATTCAGCGGAGCCAACTCGTCAATGTAATTTGTGCCGCCGAATCGAATTTTCACCGCAGGGCATCACCAACAGTACCGTCGCCACCACTTTCTTTGCCCCATTGTTGGAATCCTTTTCATCCTCCCAGTCACCCCTTTGGAGGTAGAGTAAACATGAGCTGCACTCCCGAACAGGATGAGAATCACAGCAACAGCGTTGACGGCGGCGACACTGAAGAGGACGCTGATTGCCGGGCTGATTTTAGAGCTGAGCTTGACCACTGTGCAGAATCCATTGATTTGAGCAATGGTTTGGAACATGAGGATCACGACAATGCAGTACTTTTGATAGATGTCGTTGAACAGGGTAGCCATCAGTTGGAGGACGCGATAGAGTCCCGCGTGGACTTCGATGTCTCTACAGGAGTTTTTCCGGTCTTCAATTTTCCTGTCAACATATAAACAACATGGTTTATTTCCCGGAAAAAAGTACCTCCCTTTTGAAAAACAATGGTCAAAACTGGATATGGACAAAAAATACATTCGAGAATGTAAGCGTCCCCATAATTTTAATGACGAGAAAAGGAAATGTTTTACTGTTTTTATGCCTCTCCATTTATCCCACTTCGCATGTCGGAAAAATCCCTGGCTCATTAAAAAATTGTTTTAATTTTTGTAGTTTCTTTAGTTTTAATCTTTGATACCTTTCCAAAAGTTGGAAATAGCGAATGAAGCAGTAGGTATGAAGAAAGATTCCATTTTGAAACACATAGAATGCTCCACACACGATGTACGTATAGAGCTTTGCATTGTAAACCAGAAAGCCAATTTTGAAGATGCATGCAAAGGTAGAGTTGGAATTGCTTCCCAGAACCCCATGGTAATTTGCACACTCGTCCAGGATTATGGATCCAATGCTGACCGATAGACAAGGGCCCATCCAGTACAGGACCACCATGAAGGTGGGCATTATGAGCGCACTGGAGGTAAACTGGTTCATGAGCTGTGGGGCTCCAGCTTGTTTCAAGTCTGACGCTTTCCACAACTCCCCTGCAAAAGTATAATGACTAATAAACTGGCTTCGATCGAACGAAGTTTTAAAAAAAATTCTGAACGTGTCTTACGGTTATGCCTTTTTTCGAATCCAATCATGTTGTTGAGCAGGTTGACAATAGAGCTTTTGTGGCGGAGGTGGGTGTACTGAATGTAAAAGCAAGCCCACTCCCCGTTCAGGAAAAATAGAGCAATTACCGTTGACAATTGGCTCGCATTCCGGTTAACCAGTGCGAGAATTGTTATTATTATCACGTGACTGGCACTGATTATGAGACCCACCCAAAATCCGAAAATTTCTCGGCGTGAGCTTAAAAGTGTGAAACGTCCTGTACTGGCATCCCATTTGAAAGGAATGGCTTGGAGGTTGTTGGCCAGTTTTGTAAATTTGATGGCCAACCCGAGTAAATTTTCTGAAAGGAGCATTTTTGAATCTTTGTGACCCTTTTACGATAAGTGAGTAAAATAAATGCTGATTAGTTAGGGTGGAGGATTTTATCTATGAAGTATGAGCTGGGAAGCTGTTTTTCGCTTCGCCTACCAAATTATTATGTTGTTGCTACATGTAGAATGGGGAAACATAATTATGAGCGAATTGCAAAAAGTAATAATAATTGATGAATGACATTCCAATGTTGGCTGCTGTGGCGGGTGAAGGCGCCGGGATATCACACACAGCATTAAATTTATAATGACAATAAAATGTCTACCTGTCCCGCGTTTTGGCTTTATTCCATGTTCCAGACTACCAGTACCAAAATGATTAGCTCTAACTTTAGCGTACATGTCTCCACCAATGTCGAATTGATTTCTCACCATATAATTATTTCAATAGTTGGGAAATCTGTCCATTTGGCAAGCGAGGAGGTGGATGGACTCTCGATGAAATAATATAGGGATATGGGTCAAATAAAAGTTTTTTCTATAATAAATAGCTAATAAATCGCGTAAATCCCTGATTCCAGGTTCGTTATGTAATTTATAAGCGTGCCGGTCTTTCTGGTGATATATGTAACGGGAGCGACATGGATGGAAAACGATCATGTTTATGCCATATTCCAGCCTCAAACATCCGCAGTATGCATGTCTCCACTCTCCGCCAATGTCAAATTGATTTCTCACCATATAATTATTTAAATAGTTGGGAAACCTGTCCATTTGGCAAGCGAGGAGGTGGATGGACTGTCGATGAAATAATAAAGGGATATGGGTCAAATAAAAGTTTTTTCTATAATAAATTAAAATAGCTAATAAATCGCGTAAACCCCAGATTCCAGGATCGGATGTAAATTATTAGCGTGACGGTCTTTCTGGTGATATATGTAACAGGAGCGGTCATGGATGGACAACGATTATGTTTATGCCATATTCCAGCCTCAAACATCCGCAGTTTAACCGACATGTTCCGAATTAAATATCCACAAATTAAAATTACATTGGGGTCTATCAGTTAAAAAGGGAGATATAGCAAATCAAACATTCATTACCCGTAGAATTTTTAATTAAAAAGTTGAGCCAAAAGGACCGAGTTGTTTGAAGTGACAACATCCGCAGTTTAACTGACATGTTCCGAATTAAATATGCACAAATTAAAATTACATTGGGGTCTATCAGTTAGAAAGGGAGATATAGCAATTCAAACATTCCTCTTCTGGTGTACCCGTAGAATTTTTTATTAAAAAGTTGAGCCAAAAGGACCGAGTTGTTTGAAGTGACAAGAGAATTGTAGATCAAAACGATGGAAATTGATTATCAGAGAGAATATAGGATTTATTTAGTTGTGATATATTTTAGACAAAATGAAATTATATCGAATTTGTAATTCTATAAATGAGGTTACATAGAATGTTGGAAAGATTTGAAAGCATAAATATTAATATAAACGAGAGATTGGTGAGTCAGTGGGCTTGTGGGCTACGTTCTGAATTGCTAATAAGGCAATGCATGGTAGACATGAAATTAACAGTATAAATGTAACACAACAGAACACAGCTAATGTTGCAGTCATCTTATATAGTTATCTCGCTTCCCAGTCAATACCCACAATTATAGTGTTAGTAATGTATGTCTTCATTTGCATGGTTTGGCGATGACGACTACTGATTAGTATAGCCATTGTCAGCAAGGTAGAGTATTAAGTTTTGGCCACTTGAAAATGTATTGACAAATTCAGGATAATATTTCGAGCTGTTCCCCATGAAAGAAACGTCATGAAACTGAAATTGGGTTTCTGGATGTGTTATTATTTGATTTGAGAGGTGGTGTTTTGACAGTCAAGTCTTTTGTTAGCCATAAATAAAACACACTTTCCTCCATTCATCGATATCCTATTCAGGTTAATTAAATAGGAAAACAGCGTAGATTCTGCTTATAAATAAGAGTGCTCACGAGATGAATGACGCAGAATGCTATTTACAAACAATTTCATAAACATCATGTGCATTTTTTTGGTATGTTGGTACCTGACATAAATAATGAGCCGAGCAGAAATAATTTGTTACATTGATTTGGACAATCGCGTGGTTAACACTAACTCCCTTTTCCGCAATCCATTGTTCACTTTTCACGCGATTGTTGAAATAATTTTTTGCTAATCAGTGGTATTACAGAAACTTGTAGAAGATGACCACTCAACTGAATCAACCTCAACCTACAACTTGTCAACTCACGGCTGCGGCTGCTCGTCAATTATCCGAGCAAAGAATCATTAGGGGGAAGTGTAACGGAAATGGGAGAAATCCCCTTGAAAGATATTGAAACGGAGGAAAACACGAGTAGCCAAAAGGAGAAAACTGTCCAGAAGGATGATCACGACAGTAGTTGTTGCTCTTGGTTGAGTTGTTGCTTTGGAGGAAGTAGAAGCGGAAGTCATCATTTTGCTGCAGGAGGGGGAGGCGGTGCTTGCGATACAGGGGGAGGTTATGGGGGTGGCGGATGTGACGGGGGAGGAGGGGGAGGGGATTGTGGGGGATGTGGATAGAAACAATTACTATCAGATAAAAACTACTTTACATTCAATTTTGTAATTTTTGTAGATAATCATCCATTCTCCGATTAATATAAATTAGCACTTCCAACGTAGTCATATTTCTCCGCAAAAATATTAAAAAAGCCGTAATAAATTATGTATTTGTTTTGAGAGGAGTTCTTTTCAATCGTGCACATTTTACATACGTCAGAATTGACATTAACGAATAGTTTGTCAGATTATCTATACAGATATATCGTCAAGATTTGCTTAAGGTAAACGAATCCAAAAACCTATAATAGCATCATCATCATTGACTCACCCTTCACCAACATGTGAAAAACGGTGGATTATGAATTATGATTATACAAGGTAAGGATATAAATGCTGAGTAAACATAAAATAGACTCTGACTCTGATGAACAATAAGCATATATCCAGCCAAATAATACAGCTGTAACAGAACGCCATAAAATTGAGCAAACATTTTCCTGTATTTTTCCAACTACTCATAAATACCCAAATAAATTTTAAAAATGTATCACATTTAATTTTAGTGTTCCTTGGGCTGCATACATTTTATTTTGCTGTACTCACTTGTGTTTTTCACACGGTGCATCTGATTGATTATAGAGTGAGTCTTGAAACAGCTAACAATTAACGGTGACAAAAATTGAGCAAACATTTTCCTGTATTTTTCCAACTTTCATAAATACCCAAATAAATTTTAAAAATGTATCACATTAAATTTTAGAGTTCCTTGGGCTGCATACATTTTATTTTGCTGTACTCACTTGTGTTTTTCACACGGTGCATCTGATTGATTATAGAGTGAATCTTGAAACAGCTAACAATTAACGGTGACCCATCATTTTGGAAAAATGACCAGTGAAGCCAACCAGTCGCAGCCGATAGCTTCACAACCGCCAACGCTGGCTAGTCCCCCGCCGCTTACAGTTTCGCCGGAGGAACAAGCAGCGTCAAAACAGAACGCTAAAGACGTGAAGGAAGAGGATACTAATAACTGTTGCTGTTGCTCGTGGTTTTGGTGTTGTTGTCGGAATGGGGCAAGCGGAAAATATGACTTGCGCGATGGAGGAGGGAATGCCGTTTATTATGGCGAGACCGAGACATCTGGAGGATTTGGAGGAAGAGCAAAGGTAGTTGGAGGTGGCGGTGGAGCAGCAGGTGGTGGAGATTGAGGGGTGGGGGAGAAGGATGTGGATAGTAAAAAGTTAAATATGAAATTAGAAAATCCTTGTAATTAAGTGATATACATATTCTTTTATATTCTAACGTGAATTTATATTTTGTAAGAAAAACTACTTCATAATTGACGTATGAAATATCATACAAAGTATTATTTGATAAAACAAATGCCGTTTATTATGGCGAGACCGAGACATCTGGAGGATTTGGAGGAAGAGCAAAGGTAGTTGGAGGTGGCGGTGGAGCAGCTGGTGGGGGAGGAGAATGCGGTGGAGCAGCTGAGCAGGTGGTGGAGATTGAGGGGTGGGGGAGAAGGATGCGGATAGTAAAAAGTTAAATATGAAATTAGAAAATCCTTGTAATTAAGTGATATACATATTCTTTTCTATTCTAACGTGAATTTATATTTTGTAAGAAAAACTATTTCATAGTTGACGTATGAAATATCATACAAAGTATTATTTGATAAAAGTTTGTCAAACCATTCAAGTCATGTAGATGGGGAGTAAAAAACTTCAAGATTTAATGTAATCATTTTTTGCTTTGAACCAAAGGTGCAACTGCAGTTGGAATAATCATCGGCATGAATCGAGTCAAATCAAGCACCTTTGTTTTGTTGTTATTGTGCAGGCAGTATATTATGATATGACAAAAAATGTTTCGGAGAATTGAGCTTGAATGTATCATCCATGTCTCCTCCTTCCACCCACACACTGTTTGTGAGTGTCATACAAACAAAATGCAAATATACGCCCCATATATTTAAGTCAATATAGAGACGACATTCTATAGCAAACAAGCTGAGATGATGGGATTTCATGGAATCCATGAATCATCTAAAGTAGCACATCTAACTAAACCCATCTCATTTCATTTCTAGCTAATCGCCCATCCATCGTCCATTGCTAGAGCTATATAGCACCCATCGTACCCTGCTGAGTCAGGAATTCTGTCTGACGTGCTGACCCATTATCTTTTATTAGCTGTAATTCTTTTGAGTTTAAAATATGCACCATCACGCATTCACAAGAATTCACATTCACGCATAGCATGTTTTATTCAATTGCGGAACAGGAGGAGTGTTTCCTACCGGTTGAGACAAGGATGAAATGAAACCCATGTGACGCTAGAAAAAAGAAAATTCTGCATAAAAGTTCAGCGTTGACTTAATGTTCAACTAATTAGCTACTATCCATTTGGGCATTGGGCATGTGACATCGGGACTAAACGATGAGATGAGGCTAGTAGAAAATCATGTTACATCCATTTTGGCAATCCCTTGCTTCACACCAATACCACCTCTGCGATAAGTTTACGTATAGCTTCACTTTGTGTTAAAAAGTATAAACTTGACAAGTTTTTTTCAAATTCCAAAGAGGCATTTTGAAGTAAGACAATGGCTACTCAACTCAACCTGAGCCAACCTGAACCAATAACTTGCCAACTAACCGCTGCCAGTCGACTGAGTCAACTCTTCGAGGAAGCATCACCGCAGCAATTACAGCAAATTGAAATGGAAGAAATGACGGGGAAAGACAAGGAAAAGAAAACGAGGGATGGTAACCGGGTTGAGAGCGGTGATGGGGATAGTTGCTCCTGGCTAACTTGGTGCTGTCAAGAAGGCTCAAGTGGAAGTTATCAAGTTGAGGGAGGTGGAGGTGGCGGTTGGTTCTCAGGGGGAAATGGAGGTGGAGGAAATGGGGGAGGTGGGTGTGGGGGGAATGGTGGAGGGGGTGGATGTGGAGGAAATGGAGGAGGCGGGGGGAATGGAGGAAATGGTGGCGACTAGGGAATGTAAGCAGTGTTCGATTTTTTAAATGGTAGATATAACTTGCATTATATTACCAAATTGTTTTGTTTTGAAAGCCTATGAGAAATTATTTGTCATTAAATAAACACTTGCCCTACCAAATTCTATAATATTGTTCAAAGCTCGCAACCTGTTTCGTACTCGGTCATCTCTTTTGGCAATGCTAAAAATGTGGAGAAATTAGGAAATGTACCATTCATATTAATGGAGGCAAATATGGTGGAAAAGGATGAGGGTAATCTTGCTGTTGCATTTTCCTGAGCTTCTTCCTTGGCACAGGACAAAAACGAAACGATAATTTTGGGGAGCGGGAGGTGGATTCGATGTTGTGTTTTCGGGGAATATTTTAGTGGAGGTGGAGGAGGAGGGTGCAATTAACGGAAATCGCCCGAAATTAATTAATCCATAGATCCATTCTGTATTACAAGGGATCATTTGTTTGTTTTTGAAAACTTGTATAGCGTAAAGAAAAAAACGAAGTTAAACATATTAAATTATCAATTTTCGGCCAAATTTCACCCCGTGTCAAATTGGCGTTGGTTTCGTCAATTACATGATAATAATTTTGAGCAATTAACATACCTATTATGCAATATAAATATTAATACATGGAGGACCATAAAGAACTGTCATGCCGTCGAGAAAAATTAACACATCAATGCAATGATATTGTAGCGTTATTAAAATTATGCATAGCTATCACGAGTTGATCACATACATGAAATGTGTGACGTGTGAGTTATATGATCCCGTTGGTTTGGGAAGCCTATACCTATCTCTGCTTGAGTATATGTACTGATATATAGTATCATATATTCCTTGAAAAATTAATATACTGCTTAATACTGTACAGGGCACTGCTGCGTAGTTTTTTTTTTTTTGCAAAAGCACATATTGGCTCAATCTTGGCTTATCAGCTACATAAATAACACCTTATCCGTGTTAGGTACAAATTCCATTTTAATGTAAAGCATATAGCGTTATTAAAATTATGCATAGCTATCACGAGTTGATCACATACATGAAATGTGTGACGTGTGAGTTATATGATCCCGTTGGTTTGGGAAGCCTATACCTATCTCTGCTAGAGTATATGTACTGATATATAGTATCATATATTCCCTGAAAAATTAATATACTGCTTAATACTGTACAGGGCACTGCTGCGTAGTTTGTTTTTTTTGCAAAAGCACATATTGGCTCAATCTTGGCTTATCAGCTACATAAATAACACCTTATCCGTGTTAGGTACAAATTCCATTTTAATGTAAAGCATATACAGAATACTAGGTTGATTTCACACCCACCCAATGCAACAACGGAAAAATCATAAAGCGACCGGGATTCCGACAGAAAATCGAATATTTTCAGTTAGCTGTAAATTACAGTTAGCTGTACAGTTAATTATTAATTAATTCTACTCTACGAACGATCAGTCGAGAAACCAGAATTTGGTTATTCTTACTGATATTTTCCACTGACATTAAAATGCTTGTAATGCATCGACGATATTTGAAGTGAGGCTACTGCAACTTAGACTGCGGCTGAAAATCCCAAAATAAGTATCCGGAATGAGGGAGGAAGACTCAAGGATTTGTCTTGAAATAATATTGATTGTATACTCCTGTTGATTGCAATCTTTAATAACTATATAAGCCAGATATACAAAAATTGCAGTTGAAAACGCATTTGGAGGATGCGCATTAGGCTATTTTTGTAAAAATATTCGCGTAACCTAAAACGCTTGAACTTATGATTAAAAAAACGTGTACAAATTAAATATTTATACCGAGATGCATAAAACCAATCGTACATTAGTCCAAACGCCATATTACATCAGTGTATTACGTATTTCGCTGCGCGGATACATGTTGCTTTCAGCTTATCGGTTGCTACTCAAGTTTACTGTCCAGTGTAAACGTGCCTTAGCATAAAATAATATAGGTACTTGTATCCAATCATCATGGGCGTTTGTGATTTCCTTGAATGAATCGTATTTGTTATACAACCGTCACTGAACCTGACGCAAATTCGTATCGTATACTAAGCTAATTAAATCAAAAGCTAAATTTAACGACCAAGAAGTAAAATAAACAATAAGTACCGGCAAATTAATAGCTTGCATAGCTACACAATTTGGAGCGGAAAAAAATTGAGCCATCATGTCGGAATTAATTGTTGGAAGCGAAGGTAATTTAAACAAAAATATCATTTCCAAAAATTATTGTCAATTGGGATTGTGCGGCTTCGCCTAACGTGTTTAATGTATCTTGTTTTAGATTGTTCAATCCTTACCGTTGTGGACACTTTAATGAATAGCTCGAGTGTCGGTACCCTGTGTGAGGAGTGGAAAACCCTTGCAAGATACCTCAATGTTCGTGATGATGCCATACGTGAAATTCACATTGAGCACATACAAACCGGCCCTTCCTATAAAACTGCTCTTTACCAACTTTTAAACAAATGGAAATCAGCAAAAAGCTCGGAAGCTACTCTCGGGGAACTCATCCGAGGGCTACGTAAATGTGATTTGAGGGAGTGCGCTGGTGAATAAAACCTTCTGATTCTTTTGCTCATGATTAATATATACCTAGTAAATACCAAATACAAATACGGCGATTTAATACTGACGTTTTAATTCTCATTTCATTTGCAGCTAACTTGGAAAAGGAATTTTGCGTCGTAAAGCAACTGGAATCGGTTCGTGTAAAGAAATATGTGAATGCTCCAGTAGCTCTGTTAAGCTTCAAGGACAGCAATGACGTCATTCTTGTTTTAACCAGTCGTGACCCAACTGTCACAGTTCAAAAAATAGAAGACAATGAAGAAGGCACACAGGTGGTGAGCGGAGACGAAAGCAACTGGAATCGGTTCGTGTAAAGAAATATGTGAATGCTCCAGTAGCTCTGTTAAGCTTCAAGGAGAGCAATGACGTCATTCTTGTTTTAACCAGTCGTGACCCAACTGTCACAGTTCAAAAAATAGAAGACAATGAAGAAGGCACACAGGTGGTGAGCGGAGACGAGATTGAAAGTGACAGATTGAAATTGCTGAAATCCACCAAGCTCCTGCTGGTTATTTGCGAAGACAATCTGATAGAGGTCCTGCCCAAAGCATATGTCGGGTTGAAAACTGTTCTTATTACTCCGGAATTATCAAAAGAAGAGCAAGCTGGAGTTGAGAGTTTCTCATCCGTATCATTTGAAAACGATGTCATCACGTGGTCAGACTTGAGTCTAGGTTTACAAGCTCAAATATTAAACAAGCCGCTGCTAGGAAATCTTAAATTGACAAATATGCTTGCCAAAACTGAAGATAAACCACAAGATATTTTTACAGAAGACGGGCTAATTTCTTTAATAAATGGACACCCCCTAAATCCCTTTGAGCATCTACTACATGAGCCAATAAAGTATTATCTCATCCGACGCCTCATTCCAAGGCACTCGATATCTAACAAAATTTTCTCATCCGAGAATACATGTGCCGATGTCTTTGTCTTCACTGGAGTGGAAAGATCGAAGCTGTCAGCATTAGCAGGGAGTACTGACACTTCAAAGAATCAGTTGCAGCAACGACGTCTCACCTCCCGCTATATTTTGCTTGACTTGAAATCAGACTTTGAAAAGCTGTGCAGCAAAACAGACGAACCGGTTCACTGGCTGCATTACGCTGAATCCCAGTTCAGCTGGATTAGGTCGAAAGGAAAGATGAATGGAATACAAAATGTATTGGAAGAGGTCGGCAAAGGATTCACAGAAGAGGAATTCCTTTCATATTTGGACTCTCACCATAGATCAAATAGCCCAATCTGCATCTCCGATTCCCCAGGAATGGGGAAGTCGACCCTTCTTTCCAACATTGCTAATGAGTTAAGCCAACGGTATCCCGATAGATGCGTGATCTTTCTTGATATCCACCAACTTATAGCGGGTTTGAAGAAAAATCTTAATGGGAGCAAAGTGGGTAAGAATACCTTTGAAAACACGCTTTATGAGCAGTCGTGTTCAACCAAGCTGCACAAATTAATCCTGCAAGCTGCCCTTGAAATGGATACGTTAAGACTCGAGCTGATGCTTGATGGGTTTGATGAAATTCCGAGTGAAAACCTTGACGTGACCTTTGCATGCATTCATGTCATCCTTCAATCCTACAAATCTCTGCGCATCTGGGTCACCACCCGTCCGCACCATTTGCATGCAGTTGAAGACATGTTGCACGTGCTGGGATACACTATTTCCCCATTTGATACCGAACATCAAGTAAAGTTTCTACATATGTATTGGTCTCTTCAAGCGAAAACATCAGGGATACAAGTGGACAGTGGAAGGCTGAATCAATTTGCGGTTGAATGTATCACTGCAATCAAGAAGAGAATGGGCAATGATGACAGAGGTGACATTGCAGGCATACCACTTCAATGCCTCCTTATCGCCGAGATTTATCAGAGCGAGGCTGTTGATTTTTCCACACCTGAAAACTTGACGTCGACCACTTGTTTCACTGCTGAACAAAGTGTGCATCCAACCTCTGTGACGGAACTGTATGAAGAAATGATCAATAGGAAATTTAATATTTTTCAGAAATTTTCAAAAGCAAGTGAGATGCCCGTCGACTTTCCCACTTTTACTAATATCCACATTTACTACGGCCTCCGTCTAATATTCCCTACGTGGGCAGAAAAATATAAAGCTGAGCTACTCCATGCCGAGATCCTGCACATTGAGGATATATTTAATGCAGGTATTATGGAATGCAAGAGTACCGATCAAGTTCCAAAGTTTATGCATCGCACCTTCGCCGAATTCTTCATTGCAAAGTTTGTAGTGAAGGGTTTGCAATCAGGAGGAGCTCGGAAGGATGACTGGACGACTTTCCTATTCCAGACTGTATTTGCGGAAGAGCACAAAGAGCTGGAACCATTTAGCTACATAGTTGACTTTAGTAATACTCACAAGAAAGAATTAATTCGAACCCAAAGCTTTAAGCAACGTGTTATTTCGTACTTCGTGGACAGCCTCGTGCTGAACATCGACACAAAAAACGAAATTGAGGACAGTCTAGAAAATCAATTAACATTTGTACAAATGAGTTCTCTCGTCAATTGTTGCGTCTACGACAGCCTTTCTGAACTATTTTCATTTTTTGATTCTCGTCAAGCTTTTAAAAAGTTTGCCAAAAGTATTTTCACCGGAAAGCTAGTGTACTTGGCAGTGCTTCAAGGGAATGTGTCCCTAATACAGGATGTGTGCGAAAAGTTTGAAAAGGAGTACCACCTAAAGGTTAGTAATATATTACTAAGCGGGCAAACTTGCTTGGAAGCTGCAGTAACCAGAACCAGAGGACCCTACACCGTAACAGAACTTTTAATTTCCTTTTACGGCTTTCGTGAATTACTAGTCCAACTTGACAGTAGAATTAAGTGCATTGTTCACTCCTGTGTTAGGTCTCCTTTCGGAAGCACGGAATTCCTAATAAACGAAAAAATCCAAATTCTAGACTTACTAGTAACTTCAAATAAAAACTTGCTGGAGGAGAGGAATAACTCCGAGCAAACTCCATTGTTAGCTGTATGCGATTATGGGGCTTCCGTAAACTTGGTTTTAAAACTTGTTGAGTTAGGTGCTAATGTGCTTGCAGTTTATCATAATCATCGCAATATTTTACACAAACTACGTCGCTACAATGCAGAAGACTATTGCAAAATAGTTTCCCACATCCCACCCAAATCACTTGAAAAGCTTGCCAGGGATGAAAACAATCATATTCCCCTTCATCCAGCATTTAGTTATTTTGACCTTACAACGGCGAAATTATTTGAAACAGTTGGGATAGACTTCCGCGATGTGAATCCTCGTGATGATTACGTTGTGGATTTCACAACAAATGTCGACACATTCAACATGCTAATAGGCTGTGGGGCTAAACTGAGAGCAAGAAATAAAGAAGGGGAAACCATACTCCATCGTGCTGCCGGGATTGGATGTTATGAGGTGATGCTAAGGTGCCTTCAACTTAGACTTACCATCAACGAGGTGGACTACCGAGGTTGCACCCCATTGGATCATGCGCTGGGTTATTACTTCCAGGGATTAGAAGAAAACAAAAAGTGTATTCTTAGCTTAGAGCAACGAGGGGGTAAGATCGGGTATGGTTTGTTTGACGATGGGGCGAGGATTGAAGTTCTACCAGAAAATCCGCCATCAACTTGCCTTGATATCGAAATCCTCCAGTTTCTGCTCAGGAATTGCCCATGTGGTGCGGTATATATAGACTACTTTGAGCTGCCTGGACCTTATTGCGCCGTGCAGATATGCTATACTGAAACGAAAATGGCTCCGTGTGAATTTCGACGTGTACGAGGGTACCGTAAGATTAGATCATCAGTAACACATACATGGCCACTTGGTGTTTCCCATGTATCTTTGTTACTACAACACGACAACTGGCTGCACAACCAAAACAAGAGGATTCAAGCTCAACTCGCAAGTAACTTACTTAAGTGGTTGCTTATTTCAAGTTTGGATATTACAGATACCGTCTTTGAAGAAACTGTTAACTCCTTAAGTAGTTTTAGAGCTACCTTAAATTTACAAAAGTGTTACCAACATGCAAATACACTACTACACACTGCAGCATCGTCTAGAAATTTACATGGAATTCGCTACTTGTGCCATAATGGAGCTAATGTTAACGCTTACAACAGCAAACGTCAAACCCCAATTCTCCAGGATTCTCTGTCACCAGAAGCCTTCAGCCTGCTAATTGAGTTGGGTGCCGACACTAATGCCGTCGACTGTTCCAATCAAAACGCTCTCCATTACGCCATAAAATCCTGCTCCTTACAAGCTGTTAAATTGTTGGTGGGCACAAGTGACTTCAAAGACAAGATTTGTAGTAATGACTTAATATGCTTTGCTGTGGAGTACGGGGATGCTCCCATTGTAGAATTCCTCAGCGAATTGTGGAAAACTAAGACTGCTGGAAGATTACTTTCTCAAATTTCAATTGAAAATTCACCATATACATCTGTTCTTCATGGTGCAGTTAAAAATAGGCGAAGTGCAGATGACGTGCTTGATTACCTGTTAAAACATGACGACGTAATGAAATCAGTTCATGAGGTCCGGACCTCCTTCATACATTCCTTTGTGACACTTATGACATTTATAAAGAATGTGAGTCTCCTCCGAAATCTTGGATTAGAATAGCGAATGCCAATAAGCAGTTGCTTCATTCTTTGAATGATGAGAAAAAGACTCCTTTGCTCGTGCATAAAATCCATGTTGATTTATTAATTAGCTTGATAGATCTGGGTGCGTGCATGTGTGCTAGAGATAAAGCGGGGAACACCGTGCTCCATTTGGTCTGTGAGTATTTGAAGAAGGAAGAGTTCCACAAGCTCATTTGGCACATTGCCAAATCAAAAACAAATCATTGCCAAATTTTCAGTGAAAGAGGAAAGCAGAACTCAACAGTGCTTCACAGTGCTGCGTTACATTTCAGTTTAATGGAGGAAACTCTGCACCTACTCCACGCTAGGGGAATCGATTTTAATGCAGTAGACGACAACCTCGAATCTGTGTTTTTCAAGGTTATTAGGTGTGGGAAACGCGATATCAAACTCTTTATGAAACCAAGGAATGTGGTTAATCGGCTCAAACTGTTGATGGAGTTTGGATGTCAATGGAACATTGTAAATGCTGCTGGAGACACTGCATTACCCGTTGCCGCCCAAGAGACGGATTACGAAACCGCTAGATTTCTAGTCAGCCTTGGAAGCAGCAATGTTAATGCTGCTAACAAAAACGGATTGACTCCTCTCCATTGTCTCAATCTAAAATCCGAAGAACTGTGCAATAAAGACAATAATAAATTGCTACGGGATTTGCTACTGGAGAATGATGCAGATCTCAATGTGAAAGACGCTATATGTGTGACACCGGATGAACAATAAACTTACAAACTAAATGCATAACTACGCTTCATGTTCATTCAGCTACGTTAAAAATACTCAGCGTACTTCGAAGTCTAGATAAAATCAGTGTTTCACCTTTTGTTCAATTATAATATTCCGTGTAGGCTGATCAAGCTGTTTCCAAGAACACAAGGATTCCCCGTGTAAATAAGCTGAATAGTATTAGCAAAATGAATCACTAACATTTTTACAAATCTCATATTAAAACAATACAATATTTGAAATAATTTTGATTTGTCTTTGAATTTTGAAGAGTACAAAATTGATTTTGATAAATGGCCACCCAGCTCAAGCTCAAGTCATAACATAATTACTCAACCAACAAGGCATGTTTAGGAACATCAAAGGTTTTGAAGAGGATAAGGATGATTGTTGTTGAGGAGAGGATGGTGTTGTAGTGGAGGCAATGGAAATGGAAGCGTTCCTGTAATTATTGTGCCAACTGTAGCAGTTGGCGGAGGATGCGCATGTTGAAGATCTTAATTATTCAAGTTACAGCGGATAAATAAGTATTTAAATGAACATGTTTCAATAATTTCCAACCAGATAGTAACCGAATTATATTATGTACAAATTATCTTGATTAAAGCATTTAAATATTTTTGTTGAAAATTCCAAATCGTAGTTCTTGTGAAATATGCTGTGGTCATTAAAATACGTAAACAATTCTGCCTGGAGATTACATTTAGACTTTTATGAGTTTACTTAAAGTCCAATCATACCTAATTCCATTATCTACCATCGCTGACTCATTCCACGACGTCACGCGCTTTCATACTAGATTATATTGAAACCAAAAGTTATGTCGTATTTGTAATGTAGTAAAATAAGAAATCTTGTAAAATTTGAACCTTGCTGGCACGTTTGAATAAATTACTCAGTCCACTTTTAATGAACGAGTTTCAAGTATAGTTTGTAACTACTTGTATTCGTTGAGGATATAAATGAGTCACAAATTACAAAAGGAACATCTCATAATAAAACACGTCAATTTATTCGCTCTTGCAACAAGCCTACAAACTTTATTATAAGTACTTATTTGACGTGATTAGGAAATTGGACGTCAAGGATGATATGATTATCAGAAACTAATGTATTTTATTTAATATAATGGGCCAAACATATAAAAATTCTGAGCGAACTTCACCTTTTTAAATGTATTTTATTCAGTCTCACCCAGTTTATCATTAACCCATACCTTTTATCAAGTATAAAAGTAATAAAAATCCACTTCCACCGCAAACTTTTTCCACAAATGTTGCACATTCTGAGTTTTGATCGGCTATAAATAAAGGAGAGAAATTACCTGATTACACTTGACTTAAAACTTCTAGGTGTGCTTCACTCTTCACCTGTGGTTTCGTTTTAATTCGTAAACCAGAGTTTTTCAGTAATCATTTCAAAACAACGCGAGGACTGAACATTTTGAGCGATGGACAACCAATCGGTTCAACCACAAGTCATAACGTCTCAACCAGAATGGCTACCTCCACTATCGGGCGGAGCATCTGGAAATAATTCAAGCTCGGACAAGGGCCTAGAATTCAACAATGAAACGAAAAATGATAATAAAGGAGGTGCCGGAGAGAGACGGGAGGATTGTAGTGACTGTACATCAACCGGTTGCTGCAACACTATCATGGATAACTTATGTAATAGAAACGAAAGGCATTATTTCTGAACTTATTTTCAAATCCAGTGCAAACGGGAGGACTGGATTGGAAATGTAAATTTGAAGGGAGAAGCGACGCCGAGGAATATGAATACCTATATACATGTTAATAGACAACTAGAAATATATACCCAAGGAACGTTTAATACGTTTAATAAGAAATATATACCCGTTTTGAGTATTTAAAAAAACTTTTAAAAAGCATTTATATACGCTAACCTACATTGATAATGTCGTCTGAATTAGCTGTTTGAAATTGAAATTCATCTTTATGTACGTGTTAATAAGCATCATTTACAAAACAGTAACTGATCTCCCTGCTATAACACAATATATACCCGTATATGAGTATATTTTCATTATTTGGTATTACATTAGTATCTATTATTTCGAAATAATTAGAGTGCGTTTGTTAATAGGGTAAATACACTCGATACATTACAATAATAAAAACTACTTGTGAAAATTGCACAGTATCCGTAATCCGTTGAATGGCGCAGCATATTTTGCAAGCGAAAGCGATTTGAGTTTTCCAGTTGAGAATAACTTGTCATACGTCGATTTTGTATTTTGCCTAAATAATTAGTCAAGCTGCAACAACATCAGCAATTCAAACTTGTAGCATTGATAACTCATGACTCATGATGTCATGATTCACCACCCATTCATCACAAGCATGATATCATGCCAGATTAAAAATATAGCAAATGAGTAATATAATATATCAGTCAAAAATAATCCTCACTTGACGGAATGGGAAAAATAATCTTTAGATTCTCGTATCTGATTTAACTGCTGAATCAGTGAAATAATTTTATTCCATTTAGAAATCCTTTTGTAGGCAACATCTTTTTTCCACAGAGTTGGAACGCATATTGTTAATGCTTAATGTTCAACGTTATATTTTAATAAATTTTACGACGTACCATTTAAAAATATGAGCAGTCAATTAAACCAACCGCAATCGATAACTCGACAGGCGACGCCAGAACCACAACCTTCGGGAGGAGAGTCAGGGGCCCAAGTATCTCCGATTGGGAACGTTGTTGAGAAAGATGAAACAATTACAACCAACTCTGCAAAGGGTTTAAATCAGAGAACCGTGGAGAAGGATGAAGAGAGTAGCTGGCCTCCTTGGCTATGCTGCTGTAACCGAAAAGGGAATCGCGGAAGTTATAATTTCGGGGGAGATGGAAACGCCGTTTATTATGGGGATCGAGGATCTGGGCATGGAGCACAAGGGAAGTGAAGGTTGGGGAAAGAAGAAGAATAAAATTAGGATGGCGACAGATTTTATTGCAAAAGTACCTATACATTAAGAATTCAAAAATGATTTATTTTCTGTAACTTATTATTACTATTATGAATGTAAACCAATATGTAAATTGTGAGACCGTTTATGATGGCGAAGCTACATGGTCAAATAAAACTAACTACTACTACTACTACATTAAGAATTCGACTTTATATTTTTTAAATGTAAATGAAATTTGAACTATAAAAAAATCTGTAATCAAATTAGTGATGTGCCATATACATAGAAGTCAAGTTGTTGAATTCGTTTGTTTTTATTTTAATTGTCTATGGTCGTTAGCAATATTCAGTAAATATAATTAACTTTGAGATATATGACATTTTGTTGGATTGGCCTTTAACCTCTGACCTAGGTCAAGTTACTCGGGTATCTTCTTTTGTTATATATTGGCCTTGTCAGAATTCAAGAAATGCAAGGGGCTTAGGAGATATTGATTTTGTTGGTTTGACATTTGATCTAAAATACAATAGCAAGTTCACTTAATACTTATATTGAGCAATATTAACATACTATATGACTTTTATTTCACGAAAATCTCAGGTATATATTATGCAGTTTCTGAGGAGAATAAATTGTATCGTCATCATGATTCCATTATCATTGCATACCCAATCATGGTCCTTATCATTTCGCACCAGTTCATCTTATCCGTGTACAGCACACGCTTTGAAAATGCACTAATTGTACAATGCACAGTCATAAAATGCCACCTGTGCATTCATATCATGAAGTAAGGCTCAATCAGTTAAACAGTAAATTAAATTTAGAAAGCGATAACAGCATTCTGCAAAAGCATCCATTGATATGTCAATGATAACAAAGTTGTAGCATATCTAGCCTGGCGTAAATGGTGAGCCTAATGTGATGAATTTATTATACTTGACTTGTTGCTTACGGAAGAAACTTTTCCAGACTCAAGGTAACATCTTGAAAGATGGCCAATAGTAAGTCGAAAGTCATAACTGATCAGATAAACACATCATCAGCTCATCCATCATTGCAAGAAAAGGCAGAGATAAAGGGGTCCTCGATTGTAAACGAAGGGGTAGACGGTAATGGAACGAAAAGTCCTGAGAAAACAGGTATATCTAATAATTGAAGTGATGATGATTGCTGCTGTTGCTGCACAATAAGTCTGCTTGCCGACGGCTTTTCAATGATTTTAAGTTAGGAAAACAGTTTTGAATTTGAAAGGGGCGAGTTCCTTAGTTAAATAATAAAAATAGATATAGCATGCTAGTGCCCAGCCTATATTCAATCATATCTGCAGGTTTAACGACAAAAGTCCTCCTCCTTTTATCAATGTTGACAAACAATTTTTGCTAGTTTGTATGGGTGAAAGTGGCTTGAGATAAACCGGGGGAAACGGGCCCGTAATGTGTTTGTCTTATCCTCAAGAGACTTGTACAAGTGTGCGTGTCAAGAGTCAATGTACAGGATGTAATCGTAAGCCACTAAAGCATTCAGTAAACTAGTCCAACGATAATTCAATAATAAAGGATTTTTGTGTTTCTAAACAGGAAAAAGCAGTGACGTTGAAAGCAAAAGAGAGAAGTGTTGCTCGTGTTGTTGGGCTTGCTGCAGAGGTATATTAGGGATAATTGAGGTGCTGGCTGGGGACGAGTAGTTAGAAACGATTTTGTGCGTGTGTGTGTAGAAATGATGAAAGTTTTTAAGTTACATACAAGCACTAACCAAATTCAATTACTGATATATCTAAAGCTTGATGTTATGTTAGTTTCGGTTTCATTAGCTAAATATGAGTAAACCAATACTTGCCTCAGCAGCACGTAATAAAATTGTGTCACATTTATATAAGTAAATGACTTTGTCTACGTGTAGCGGTTGTTTGTAATTGTTTATAGCAGCAGCATTGGTATTTAGTCATGTTGGAGGTATACCTCAAGGTGGGAATTCCTGAATATGTCCAACGCGTACGTGATGTGATGAGTTTATTCAAAATTATACATACATTTCGTCTTTCGTTGAACAGTACTGGCAGCGTACAACGATAAGATAAACTCGTGACACAAAACTCGTGTTTATTGCATAGTTTGAAGGGAACATAGAGATAACTGAACCGACTAACTGATACACTGGACACTTGCAAAGAACGTAGTTGCATATATTTTATTATTTAATAAGGTAGCTCTGTGTCTCGTCATGTAACTATTGTACCTATATTCCTACGTGTATTTGTCCAGGTGTTTGGGAGCACATAAAAATTACATTTAACATATATAACAGGTGAGTTAATTATATTACTGCGTATGATAATTTGGTTTGTCCTTGTTGAAGATAAATGAGAAATATTGTGCATCGGTATAATATGTGAAATGTAAAATATATGTTACTGTACCAATAAAGCTTTTTCAATTATTTTCATGATTTTCAATTGAGCTCAAAGCAGCGTTTGTTCGCTGCACATTTAAATTTTTCTTCCTCCCTTATATTATTTGTTATTTGTATAATTTGTAATAATTATTTGTTAAACCTTAAAAAGGTGCAGCGCCGAAAAATTGCCACGCATTTAATTTCAATCGTTATTTTTTTTGAAAATGGGCTCAGTAGACAGCAATTTATATCTGGGATACACTATTTTCCAGTTAATCCCCCAGTCTGAGGCAGGAGTTAAGATTATCCAGGATTTGGAGGAGGAAAGGAATGACGGAGTAATAAGCATTTTATTCAAATTCATATTACTTATATATATATAATATCGTTAAACAAAGGTTTTTGTGGGGACTTTGATTGCATGCCATTTTCTTTCTTTTTAAGATCATCTTTCTAGCACGATCCTTTGGAGCAGAAATCGGCAAGCCTACTGATATAATGGTGAATCCAAGTTTAAAGGAGGAATTTATTGCTAATCTCAAAGGTCGTGGGATAGTACCTAATCCTATTGGAAGAATCGTAAAGGACAACGACTAAAGAAATTGTTTTAAAAAGTGGCAAACAGTAAAATGGCATTTTCGTCGCTCACGACTTTCGATAGCTACTTGGACTGTATTTTAAAATGATGATGATGATGAGAAACTACCTCGCTGCCTTCAGGCTTTTACTTTCAACTTTAACTACTTTATGATTTAAATCCTGCCAAGCTGGATAATAAACCACAAAACAATGCACTTTTAAATGACTTTCAATTGGTAGTTCACTACCATCAATTTATTTAGCTATTTAATTGTTGACTACAATTATCTCGATCACGAGAGCAAAATTCTGCATATTATTATTCACGTAAAAAAGTCAATTGCCAAAAAAAGAAGAAGGAGAAATGATATTATAACGAATGCAAAAGAGAACAACGGAAACTGAACGTGTGTGTGGAAGCTGCAAGCAACGCAAGCCTCGTGGACAGGAATGAACCTGACGTGCTCTCTTGCAGCCAACGATGCACACGCCAATCACAACACACAATACATAATACACGCATACCACACGTTATCTCACATATACACCGTTCAAACTACA